>JBBPRH010000142.1:0-51470 GCA_038092915.1 Boletus pseudopeckii
AGTTGATTTCATTACAGGTTTACCCAAATCACATTCTTTCACAGCTATTTGCATAGTAGTTGATCACTTCTCCAAAGAAGTGGTCTTTATTCCCACAACAGACACTTGCTCTTCTTCGAACTTAGCCACATTATTTAGAGATCACGTATGGTCTATCCATGGCCTACCTTCCACACTTGTTTCCAATCGTGGACCCCAATTTGTTTCTGCCTTTACTAAAGAACTATGTAAACTCCTTCATATATCACAAAAGATCTCTACCGCCTATCATCCCCAAACAGATGGTCAAACAGAATGCATTAACCGAGATCTCAAACAATACCTCCAAGCTTATGTAGGAAAGAAGCAGGAACAATGGGCAGATTGGTTGAAAATGGCACAGTTCTCCCATAATAATATCATTACAACAGCCACCAATACTATTCCTTTTAACATTACATGAAACTATGCTCCAAGAATGGATTTCAAAGGGAAACTGACAGGCTTTGCAGGAGAAATGGGCTGTTCTCATAAGGAAATAGAAGCAGCACTAGAACCATCTAGAGGAAAGATGATTGCCGCTTTAGAAAACAAATGTTCGGATGCACCATCATATTCTATTGGTTAGCAGGTCTGGCTATCTACCAATAAACTCAACCTCCCATATAGGGTAAAAAAGTTAACACAAAAATGGATAGGACCCTATGTCATCACCCACATCCTACCAAATGCCATTATATTAAAACTCCCCAAAACTGTTCATATTCATCCCACGGTCAACATCTCTTGCATAAAACCTTATAGGGAAACCTTACCAGGACAGCCTATAGTCCGTCCTGAAGTGATTGAGATAGATCAAAAAGGAGAAGAACAATTTGAGGTTGAATACATTGCAGCATCACGAATGAAAGGAAGGAAATTAGAATATCTTGTTCACTGGAGAGGATACGGTGAAACAGATCACACATGAGAATCAGCCAACATCATCAATACAGCACCACTTGCTGTCGCTGAATTCCACAAAAAGAATCCTTCCACCCACGAAAACTCTGTGGTATTTCTACAGCTTCCTTTAATTCGCTCTTTTATCCTTATGAAAACTTCACCGAAACCACTCCAACCATGACTCGTCTGGAATCCAAGTCATAGAGAGAGGGTAGTGTTATAATATGAACATTTTCAAAACTGTTCTATCATTTAAACTTTTCTTTTTAAAGTCATGTGACCACAACATGTGATCGTGAGAACAATCACCTGACCTACATCACATGACCAACCTCACCTCTTTAATCTCTGTCTTCTTTCACACCTTATCTATTCCTACGGTCATCTCCGTCTTTCCCACCATCATTACCGTTATCTCACTCACACTCTCTACTATATCTATATACAGTAATCTCTCTCATGCATAGCATGGTCTGTGCACCATTCTGTAATGTATATAAACTAGACATTATACTGGAATCCCCAGTCTAATCCACTTTGTTCACCTCACTATAGTCATTGCCTTGACCTCTGGTCATTGTAGACTGAGTTGTTTGGAAAGAACCCATGTATCCTCATTCCCTTGAGCCAGGACTTGTGTAGCCTGCAAGACGTACAGTAAGATCTGAGCTGTGTGCTGTAGGAGATTCCCTCTCATAACACCAACAAGCAGCCTTTAGGAAAGCAGAAGAAGGAAATCCATGCTGCAATTGCCAAGCACATATTTAATGGCAAAGATCCCGAGTATGCACACAAACCTGATAGGTATACAACATCTGTAAGTACAGTTGACTGCATACATTTTTTCTTTCTCTATATTCAAGTTTCCAAGTTGTCTTTCAGACTTCTTGTTTAATCTAGCATAAAATGTGACTATCACAAGCACCATAGCCATCTTAAATAAACTGGAGCAGATGTACATCCAAATGACAAAGTCCAAATCTTCTAAGTATGTATATCTGGTTGTTTGTGTTCCTGCTCACAGTACAACTCACCCTGACTAGGTTGGATCCAATCTGACTTTCCTCACTATGATGAGTTTGATGAAATCTGGCAGAATATACCAGGGTTCAATAGTGATCTCATTTCTTCCAATCCTACACCAATCACACCCTAAATTTATTGTCCATGATGCAGACCAAACCACTCGAGAAGAACACTAACTTGGAGGTTCATGCTCAAGAGGAAGTGGTCATGAACGATGAGCCTGAAGATAGTATACACAGCAATGATGGGCTGATGGCCACCAGTGTCAATAATTGTCTTTTCAACTTGCCTTCTGCTGGAACGTCCTGCAACCAGGTAGGTATCATGCATATGGGATATCATTATGACTTTGAATCACTCCTTCAGATGTGATCAAGTGTATCAGCCCATCCTATTCCTCCTTTGGCTGATTGTGAGGATCCACCGCAATCAGTGATGTCAGCAAAGGCCACTGGCAAGATGAAAACACCATCTTTTGATGGTCATTCTGCTCTTTGTCAACAGACACCCTATGCATGCCCCCCACATTCTATTTGTTCTTCAACCAGTTTTTTGAGTCCCTTTACTTCCACCTCTCTAGGTTCTTTTCCCTCCTTCACAAAAAGGGTGGTTCTATCTCCACACACATCAAGAATGATCTATATGAAAAGCTCAGCAATTTCATATGTAAGATGGAGAGCCATGTAGAGGAAGCAGAGGACCAGCACACCCATTGCCATGTTCCATGGTTGAAGTATGCAATCCGAGACAGGGAACTTGCAATGCAACATGAGCAGTTGGTTGTGGAGAATACAAATGCTGACCTTGCCCACTGTCACGAGCTTATCACAAGCAAAAGGACATCAAATTGAAGAATGCCAAAGAAAGCTGCATCACTCGACAGGTTAGATGTTGCAGTTGCAAATCCAACTTGAAGAAATATGGCAAAAAACTCAGACCTCAGATGAATCACAAGCTTGATCTACCACTCCTGTGGCTCCCAGTGTATTGTGCCTTTTATCCTTTCTCTTCTACTTCCACCACAACTCCTACTGCTGTCACAATTACTGCTGCTGCCACCATCACCACATCATGCCTTCTATTCCTCCCCTTCCACTACCACTACTGTCATAGTTGTCCGTTCAGGATCAATTGTGTCAATATATGTTGAATCTACAAAAAGGACTTGAAGTATTGTATTCTCTCTATTCATTGCTGTTTAGGTGTGCAAAGAGGCATGCCATCAGGTCTGCACAGAATGCTTGTCCTGGCGTTCCATCTGGCACATCTATAACTACTAGTGCAACTGGGGAGTATGGTTCCACCCCCTCTTGTCTAGCCCAATCCATTGTCCTTTCAATTCCCAACTCCTCTTCAAAGTTTATGATCATTTTGTGAAGGATCAAACAACATTGAATCCAATATAGTCCAGCTTTCATATTTTGCTCCATTCACATGACTAACTGCAGCTCACGGAGAAACTGGAAGTGTCCCTTCAGTGCTGCAAATCCATGTTCTACTGTACCCATATGCAAACCTTGAAAGAACATCAACAACTGGTGATCTAATTGGTACATGGTACATTACCTTTCATAAATGCTTATTATAGACATTTTTTGATCTTGACAACTGTCATATCCCATGTAATTCAACAAGTCCAACTCTGGACTTCCATCCACAACTTCAGCACATTCTCCCTTGGAACGTACCTCTATGCTCTTGGACTTGTATGTACATAGTAGTCTCACCTCCTCATTTGTCCTAGTCTCACCCTGTAAACACCTCCAATCCAGTGCCTGTCTTGCGTAGGGAAATGTCTATCATGCTCAGAAGCACTGCTCCAGCGATATACCAACTCTAAGCATCACTCCTGTCCTTTGTCCGAGTCTCGATGACTCACTCCGACCTCCGCTCAACTTGACATTTGACCACGTCAAGTCCATACCTCTGATCCTCCTATACCCTCAAAATCTGGGACATTGGACTCAAGCAAGGGCGCACCACATAAGGTGAAGCCAAGTCCCAACACCCTCAACTAACTCCGGTTCAACGAAGTTGCATCTGAGTTGTCTGTTCTTAACAGTATATTCAAACTCCCACTTGCAAACAAGTCTCTCACATTATGGCTACATGCACTACTAGATCCCAGACTCGCATCCTAGGCACAAACCCCTCTGCATTTCCATGATACAACCTGTTGAGCGCATTTGGCAGCAGTCAGCGAGGTCCAGAACTCGTCAACCAGTTCCAAAGCTTCTCTGCTTGATGAACCCCCACCTCCGCCTCACAGTCACAACCACTCCCAGAGTCCCCTACTCCAGGAGTGCACATCATTGAGTTACCCACCGACGATGACTCCACCACCTCCCTGCTTACAAGCCAACACTCTAGTTGAAGAGTGTAGGCTGTCCTCTTCCAAAACAATGATATCCTGGACATTCCTGGAGATGACCCATTGGATGATGATCCCGACTTCCCCATCAATGACGTTCCCTCAGACTCTGACAATGAGCACGTCTTGTGAGACACCCTCGCACTGCTCACCAATGCCATCAAAGGCCTCACTTGCTCCATGCATTGTCCCTCTGACCATACACCATGCACTAAAGTCCAGGAACTGGACCAGTTTGACGGGACAGAGCCCCACAACTCCGGGTCTTTTTGGTGCAGTGTGAACTCAACTTCCAAGACCACCTGAAGGCTTTCGTACAGACCATGCCAAAGTTACCTTCACACAGTCCTACCTAAAGGGCATGGCACTGGAATGGTTCGAACTGGACCTCCTCCAGATAGAAGATCCCGCCTTCTGTCCTCTCTGGATGGACGACTTCAAGGAGTTTGTCCTAGAACTCCAGACCAATTTTGGTCCACACGACCCAGTTAGAGATGCAGAGCACCAACTTGACCACTTGTCAATGAAGGATACTCAACCACATAAACAAGTATGTGGTCGAGTTTAACCGGATCGCTTCACAAGTTCGCGGTTACAGAGAAGGAGCCCTCTGGCACCACTTCTATAACAGTCTGCCAGACCGTATCAAGGATGAGTTATCACGTGTTGGGAAACCTCCGACGCTCTCTGAACTCCGAAGCCTTGCACAGGCTATTGACGCACACTATTGGGAGCGCAAGTCGGAAGTCAGCAGGCAGACAAACACATTGACCCCATCCTCCGCCCCCTAACCATCCATCTCTGCAGCATTATCCTCTCCATGCCCATCCAGTAGCACCAAGGACTCCAAGGAGTCCAAAGGCAAAGGAGCTACCACCTCCACCTATCTGAAGCTGGACTTGTTGTCCAAATTAGGAAAAGACAGCAAGCTCACCTCAGATGAGAGAAAGCGCAGGTTTGATAACAAGCTTTGAATGTTCTGTGGCCAAGCTGGTCACATGGCAAAGGATTGCCCGAAGTCGACCTCCAGCGCATCCAAGGGTTGTGCTGCAACCACAACTCCAGAAACCAAACCAGAGGTCTCCATCTCAGAGGCAAAAAAATAATCCGTGACCTCCATGACTCCACACAGACTGGAAGTTGCATTGAACCCATGTGTGCAGCTAAGGAGATCTGCCTCAATGCATACTGTCTAGGGGTTTACACTTGTGTACACTAGATCTAACGATATGCTATACTACGTGCTTGATAGGTAAGACATAATACATGAGGCTAACATGTGTATCAGTACAGCCATGGAATGGAAGGGAAGCATAGCATGAGAAATACATGAGGCAAGTGAGTCATAGACAGGGGCGAGAGGTGAGCATGAGGCAATCTAGACCTTATACCAGGCTATGAGGTGTCAACAGCAAGCTTGTAGAGAAGGAGGAGTTGCATGAGAAATTGATGAAGGCCCTTATAGAGATGCAAATCAAATCCAGATGGCTGCAAGCTGTTCTTCTATCGATAGGCACCTTGGAGCTGATCACAGGGGTGCAGTGCAGGATACAGATGCTTGTTAGCCATGGGTGTGCTGTGTAGTGCAATGCTAACTGTTGTCTAGAGCATAGTGATTGATCATCAGCCCACACAAATGCACGGACATCATGTGGGCCATTCATATTGACATCTACCAACCCATATGCTGACCATTCTTTAGCCACATATAGGGCATTTGCAGACTCTATGTGTTGTGGGCATTCTCCATGCCTGCAGTGTGCGCTAATCCTCTGACTTTGAAGCAATGTTGAGCATCCACCTTCAAACATATGCACACAATTCATTCTTTAGCTCCGATGGATTTTTTTTAAAAAAAAGGCTGACCAGCTCTTCAGGATGCGCCCAAACAAACCCCCAATTATCTCGTGACACTACACCATCCCGGGGTGCCTCCTCTCCAGCTCACCAGAAAACAGATTCTGTTTGTGCTATTCTACACAACCTCTCTGTTGAAAATGGCTTAGTTCATAATGCATGCATTTGAATCATCAAAGTTCACCTGTATGAGGGTCCTGAGTGCACAAATATACAGAGAATGCACAACTATTTGCAAGTGAGCACACAATTATTTGATGGTTGAGTGCACAATGTTGGAGTACTCTATCATTTTGAATCAGATTTTTAATTGATTTGTCTGTCATGTGTCACCCAAAATTCGGTTCAGTCAGCCATGTCACATGTAACACAGGGGCTTGACAACACTGGTCCCTGTCACACATCCTCAGATTGGTTGTCAAACAAGGCAAATGGCCCCAGGTTGTTGTCGGAATTTATTTATCTCATTATCTAGAATAAGTATAGGCCTGCCTAGTGTTACAAACCATATTATTTTTCCCTTTATTTCTACTCTTTTTCCTAGCTTTCTACAATGACTTTCGCATTTAGCCCCTATTTATAGCCCCTATAACCCGATCCTTCTAAATGCTCAAGTCCATCCATAGATCTAGACCTCCAGACCTCATGGCATCCTCATGCCATTATCTATGACTCATCCAAGCCATTTCCTTCCCTGTAAGCACTTTGTCCTTCTCCTTCTGTACCATTTTCATGCCATCAAGGCACATCTCAATACCCCGAATACCATTGGCAAGTTGTTCACAGACAATATGGAGCTCATGCTAAGCAGCTGTTGGGTCTGTTTGAACAGCCTGCATTTGCATGTTGAGGAGATTTGTTTGAGTGGCCTGTGATGGGCCAGCAATTCCATCCATCTGAACATCTTGCATGTGTCTTATTGTGCAGAATGTATGCTCAAACCCCTCCAGTGACCCCACATAGAGAAGGCCTCCTAGGGGGAAGGATAGGGTTCAACTTTGGGGCTGGAGATGTGCTGGATAGCAGGGACAGCTGCAGCTGCAGTGTTGCCCCTTGTCAGAGAAAAAGGGGGTGGGGGGGGTTGGGGGGTTGGAGGAGTTGAATAGGGTATCAGTGAAACGACCAAACACTACCTGGGGCTTAGCACAATCAATAGGCAAGTAGAGATGATCAAGTAGCTCTTAGCTGCCCACTAGTAAATTATGGAAAAGACCAAGAGGACAAGACTGAGGTCCTCTGGCGGCTCTTGGGCCTTTATATACTAGATAGGGGTTCACACTTGTGTATACTAGATCTAACCATATGCTATGCTACATGCTTGGTAGGTAAGGCATACATGAGGCTAATATGTGTATTAGTATAGCCATGAAATAGAAGGAAAGTATAGCATGAGGAGTATATGAGACAAGCGAGTCATAGATAGGGGCACGAGGCAAGCATCAAGCAATCTAGACTAATATGTGTGATCCTGCGGGCATCCATGAGGCAATCTAGACCTAGGATACATCATAGATAATGGCATGAGGCTGCCATGAGGTTTGGGGGTCTTTCATGGAGTAGGGATGATAGTACAGCCCTCTCTGAGGAATGAAGGATGAGGTCATATACAGTCCTAATGAGAAAGGGAGTGACCAGTCTGGTTTGAGCTTGGAAGTGGATGAGCCAGTTGTATCCTATAACAATAAAACAAATGGAGTCCAGTGGAGTAATATAGAAACTTGTCAGAGTAATGTTATTAATTGCGAAGCAGATTCAAAGGTTAATGGCTCAGGTGATTGTACTATAATAATTGATTTCAGACTTGCACTTCCAATAGCACATGTCAATTGACTGGGTGAGATTGCAAAGGTTGGAGAATGTCAGGGATTTCCTAACATGGACAATTTCATCCTTGATATGGTAACAGAGAGTACCTTCTCTGTATCCTCAGATTTGTGAGGCAATCCTATTACATTTGACCACATACTTGTTAATATGTTGGCTGTCCTTTATGGATAGGTGGTTGAGCTAGTGCTTTGCATCTTTGATGGGGTCATACAGACTGAAGTTGATTTGGAGTTTGAGAACAAATCTCCTAAAGTTATTCATTCACAAAGAACAAAATGTGAGATTTTCCATTTGGAGAAGGACCAGTTCAAACCACTACAGTGTCATTCCAAGCCTTTGATGGCATCTATAAGTAGGGTGAGGGTTTTCATGCAACTGGCTCATTGTTGGAGTCTAGTGGTTGGTTGTTGGAGAAGTCAGGGTCATTGTCAGACGGGTCATCTCTAGGGAAGTCCAGAATATCACCATCATTTGGAAGTAAAAGGCAAGAGCCACCCTTTGACTAGAGTGCTGGCTTGTAAGATGAGTAGTTGTAGTGCTATTATCAGGTTCTAGCTTGATGATGTGTACTCCTGGAGTAGAAGACTTTGGCAGTGGAAGTCCTTGTAAGATGAAGGTTGGAGTACGTCGAGCAGAAAAGCTTTGAAGTTGGTCTATAAGGTCTGGACCTCATCAGCTGCTGCTGAACATGCCAAACAGGTTGTAGTGTGGAGATGAGGGAGGATTCATGCAGTATCATATCTTCCAATAGTTTCCCTTATATAGTACCTCTACACTACACTGGTTAGCACCAAGAAAGAATTGACTTGGAGTACACATTCAAGCCAGTATAGATCTGATTCAGTTGGATATATCCATGATAGGGTTGCCACACCCAGTGATGTTGACCCATATTATTTATAGACCAGGGTGGCTGCATTTGCACTAATCATTTGCAATTCAAACCATATGTTACATAAAACATTTGAATATGAAGATTTGTATCCTTGTTTTATATAAGTCTTCAATAATATATCTAAATGGCTCTGACAGTCAGAGAAACTGTACATATAATGTTTATATCATACCGTTATATGTTAATTGATGATATCTACAGGAATATAAAGTAATTGCTCAAGTTGCCTCTTTACTTCCTGAGAACTCATTCTTTCTCTTGATATTGAAAAGCAACAAGTATGTGTAACTGCCTATCACCCTCAAACTGATGGGCAAATGGAACAGATAAACTGAGAAGTGGAGAAGTACTTATGCATTTACGTTAACCACAGACAGACCGATTGGGTCAAATGGCTTCCTCTCGCTGAGTTTGCCCACAACTCACAAACCACTAGTGCCACCAGTGTCTCTCCCTTCCTGCTCAATTATGGACAACAGCCATTGATCCCCAACAAACGCATAGAAGTCCAAAACGAATCGGCCATCATCTTTGCCGATCAAATGAAAATCCACCAAGAGAGCGCCAAAAGTGCACTAGAAAAGGCAGCCCAGGTGATGAAACGAAGTCATGACAAACATGCTTCACCAGCCACAAACTTCTCAATCAGTGAACAAGTCCTTCTCGAAGGAGCCAACATCCACACCGACTGACCAACGAAGAAGTTCAATGACAAATGCCACAGCCCTTTTAAGGTCAAGTGAAAGGTAGGAGAAGTCTCCTACAAGCTCAAACTTCCAAAAATGTGGTGCGGAATGCACCCTGTCTTCCACGAATCCCTACTCACTCCTTATCAAACTGGCACCACACCATCACAAGCAAAATCCAAACCACCACCACCTGTTATCGTCCAACAGGACAAGGAGCACGAAGTTCAGGAAGTAGTGGACTCTAGGAAGCGATGAGGGAAAACAGAGTACTTCATACATTGGAAAGGATATCCTCGCAAAGAGCGAACTTGGGAAACAAAAACCAACATTAAAAAGCCAGTACAGCCCGAGTCAATGAGGGCTCTGACTTCAGCTTTGTTTCTCTTAGCTAGGGTGAGTCATATTGGAACTTTGAGAGAGTTCCTCTTGGGTAGGCAGGGTGATGCTTTTCAGAATCTTGGGGTGTGTTGTAGTTCATGTAGCATCCAGTATGCATTGTCCATTGACATTGTTCGGAGATCCTGGATGAGGTCCCAAGATACTTCAGTCGTTCTGGTATCGTGAACGAAGGACTTCAGGTGTTTGATGCTTCGTTCAACATTGGTGTTTTCCACCTGAGTCTTCAGCCAGCACACTGACCAAGGGTCTAGTGTGTTCAACCAGGAATGAGAGGACATCTCTTTCTTTTGTCGGGGTTTCTTTGGGTTAGATGGTGTGGTGTTCATTTGGTCCGTCGTCTTTCTTTACAGACGGGTTGAAGCCCACCTTTTTCTTAGAAGAGGGGCATGGTATGATGGTGATTTTCACCTTGGGTGTTTGAAGGCTTACGGTGGGTTTGTCTGATTCAGTCTCATCATTGCTAAGAATCGAGAAATAATTTGCTAGCAATGACTTGGGTAGTGGTACAGCAGGTCAACTGCTATCTACTGTACAAGGAGAAAAGATGAATCTGAAGCTTCATCGGCAGCGTATTCTATATTGGGTTGCTTCCTCTCAGTGTCCTGCATCATGGTGCATAAGTTAGCGAACATTTCTGGGTGGATCTCCTGTCCATTTATAGTGATGCTCCTCACTTGCCTGGGGTGAGGGCATGGGGGGTGGTCGGCACAGGGCCAGGGCTTGCTGCACTTCCTGCAAATCCCAGTGGCACATGCCTTGTCAAGCTCCATTGGAGCACCTTGTCCACCGAAGGTACTGGCAGCGTTTGGATGAGGTTTGGCTGCAGGAGTGGCTACAGCAGGTGGGGGTCCTGTGAGGGTGTTGTAAGCAGGGCGAGGACGAGGTACAAACCAAGGGGTGTAAGTAGGACTGGTTGCATATACCGTCCTCTTCCTCTCCACTATTTCATGTAATACTTCTGCTGCCCAAATGAGGGTGTGTTCCCACTCAACCACATTGGTGGAGTCAATCATCTCCAGGTGGCTTCTCTCGACATACTCCACTATATCTGAGTGGACCACATGGCAGATCTGACTGATGAGGACTTGCCCATTAGCACCTACGGTGAACTTGGCTTCCTCTGCCAATTGGTTGAGTCAAATGAAGTAGTCCTCTACCGTATCCTTCCCTTGCTTCAGCTCAAAGAGCTTCTTTTATGTGTCGTGGACCAAGCTTGCAGGTTGGAACACTTTCTTTAGTTTGTCCTCAAACATTGAGTACATCATGTTGTGGACAGCATTGAGTTCTGCCATGAGGTCGGCAAAGTGCCCAGCTGCATTGGGCCTGCGGAGGTATGAGAGGATGATTAGGATTTTCTGCCAGTTGTACAATTGAGTCTCGAACCCCTGGAGGTAGAGTCGCATGGTCCTCCACCATGAGATGAACTTTGCCTTGTCCCCATCGTAGTGATCGGGTTTGGACACAAGGGACTTGCCAATGCATGGGGAAGGGCCAGGGAATCCTCGTGCACCCAGACAAGGGGATCTTGGTGAGCCTGATGGCTACGACAGCGGAATTGATAGGGGGCAACAAGGTAAGGGTTGTTGGATGGGGATGGAGGCTTGCCTCAGGTTCGGGGGAGGAGGTGGCAGGTTACCAGCAGCTGCTCTGGCACACTCATAGATTTGTTGCCAGGCATTGAATGCCTGGAGCCATACTTCTATGGAATCCATTGGGGAAACGTGGTATTGGCGGTTAAGGGGGTTGTTAGGGTCGGGATGTGCGAGTATCCCGAATGGCATTGGGTTGACAGGTATCACATGTTGAGGCAAGATGGGCAAACGGGAAGTAGGCATAGCAGGGGCCGTTGTGATGCCAGTGGACTCTATGTCAGCTATGGTGGCCGCCATCTGAGCGTAACCAGATGAGGCAGCCCGAGAGGGACAGGGTGTTGGTGTCGAGCCGAAGCTCATTGTTGGTGGAGGTTGTGGAGGAGGATTGTGAGTATGCAAGTGAGTATGTTATTTGGTCGGAGATGACCAGCAAGAAAAAGCTGAATAAGCTCACATAGCGTATAAGGTTCTGGATGGCATTGACAGGCTGTGGAGTGAGTCCGAGGAAAGATGTTCCTAGAATGGCAGGCAGAGAGTGCAGGAGGGAGATGCTGTAACGTATGGTGATGACCGAGCGGCACACGGCAGCACACACAGATTTACATGGAAAATGAGGAAAGTGATTAAAAAAACCCTTGATGAGAACACAAGATGGGTGTGTAGTGGAACCAGAGGATAACTCCTGTACTACAGGGAGATGATCCACAGGGCAAAGGCAAGATAAATGCCCCTATCAGATCTACATGATGTTATAGGTGATCACGCAAACCCGAGTCCACTAGCGTAGGACCAGCATACAGACAGCTAGACACTCAGCTGACGACGGGGTCTCATGCACTATGCCCAGTAGCAACCTTATCCTAATTGACAGTGGATGACTCTATAGACAAATATGTAACAAGTATTCTACTCAAGTGCGTCATGAGCACCAATGGGTTCCTCTAAACCTGAGGTCCGGTATGGGGTTGTCTGCGATGACGAGTTGCTAAGACAGATAGGGGGCGAAGTGCAGTATAGAGTAGGAAAAGGGCGGCTAGTAAAACACAGCACAAGTACCACCAACTACCGTCTGTCTTGGCTTATGAGGTCAATCACGGCAACCCTGTAAAAATCGGGATTTACGTGCACTGCGAACAAACGACCTATACCCTGGTAAGGGCCACGTCACCAAAGCTTCATAGAACAGGGAGCGGTGATGAAAGATAAAAGAGCAAGCACGTCACTAAAGATGATGGTGAGGCTGGGCAATGAAGAGAAAGGTAGTAGGGGGGCGAAGGGCCTAGCAACCAAGGGGTAACTTTGGAATTTGAGAAGATCAAGCTCAAACTACTAAGAGTTGACCGAAGGCAATATCCAAAGCAAAGAAGAGCAATTCCACTATACATGGAAACTAGCTACTTTATATACCTACAACTATTGTGCACAGACCACGGCTTAGGGCCAGTATAGAATATGCGGGAATGTGATGGAATAATTACATAAGGGGTCTGGGCTTTGTATGACGTAGGGTTACATCATGGAAAGGTCATAGTCAAAACCTGGAGTCGAGACGCATTGTTAGCTATGGTATAATCACTTTGTGGGAGTGTTTGTTAGCTAAGTATATAGGGGCTTTGGGTATCTACAGAAATAAAAGAAAAATGGAGAGAATCGTTTCACAAACAGTCCTCTTACTATATATATATATATGAGGGGTCTTACACCCCTTATATCTTAACAGAGATTCTTACTTTTTTCCACACCTGTTCACACTCAAGACTTCTGCGTTAACCACAAGAACATTTAACTAGTGAGGCTCATGCAAGTGTTCACTCCTCATGTTGCCCTATGCACCTCATTCGAGGTCCTTGTACTTCAAAAGAAGCAGAGCTCAAAATTCATTTATAAATCAGTGAAAATTTTCATCAAGTTACTCTGAGTTCTTCTCCATCATTCCTACCCCTGCCTTGAGACTACTACCTCTGACAAGTCTAGCTAACTAATATTTGATATGACCTACTGACACACAGAATATAAGGCTTAGGTTAGGGTTGTCAAGAGGGTCCATATAGGTCATCCAATTGACATCTCTGATATTCTGTATTGGATGGTATTCTGGTAATCTACTACTTACTGTATTTTAATGATTTTGAATTTTTTTTTTTTACTAGAAATAACAAATGCTATGTATCCTGCTGTATATCTCACTATGATTAGTCCAGAGTATTAGTGATTCTTTATTGTTACATCTGAAGATCTTCAGGATTGTCATTTCAGTTGGTTCAGTCTAGTAAAACAGGTGATGTTGGCCTAGTATGATATATTATAAGAGGAGAGTCCTTAAATTATACAACTTTTCCAATTTACTATTACCATCTGAATGTTCCAAAATGCTAGTACATATGGACCATCAATTGAAATGGGTTCCGATCTGAGGAGGTAAGGAAAGGAATATCTATAGTCATAACAGGCAGCGAAAGTTACAAGAGATATATGACAAGGTAGGCAGGGAAGTAGAATTCATCTCTGAACAGTTGAGTCAGTGCAAAATCTGACATACATCTTCAGTATAGAAACAATAAATAGATGGAAAAATATATGGGCTTGGAGCTGCAAGCATAATCTGCAAATCACTTTGCCAAAACCATACATGGTTCAAACATTCAAGACTTAATTATGTATTCAAATAATTGCCTAACAATTCCAATAAGGCAATAATGCAAATCAACTAAAGAAGTCAAGATTGCTGTTCAAGAGTACATTGAATGTGTAACTACATTAGACGTAACCACATTGCAATCTCATGTTAGGTGAAATGGTCAAGAATGGTTTAAACACTCTCATGCTGTGTTTTTATCATGTAGTAGAATAAGTCAGGACAGTCACCAAAAAAATACATATGTAGCAATGAGCTTTGTGGGTTGATAAGTCTAGGGCTGAATAAAATAAAATATACAGCTAGGAAAAGCTACTGATACAGTGCCAGTGAACCACAGGACACATTTTTTCCAATGTGTATCCTAATAGCATCTATCATATTCTTGTCCATACATCATGCAAGAATATATACATGTATTTGCAATTCTGAGATCAATTTGAAAGTGAAATAGTATAATATGCTAAATACCATTGAAACCTATGTTAACAGCAAGATATTCCAGTTTCTCCTTATTCAAGTGGATATATTCCAACAATGTTTCTGGATTGTCAACATTATCAGTGGCCCTCAGGAGTGCATGTAGAAAAGTGATTATTGATTAATAAAATTAAGAAATGGCTTAATTTCATTGTCATCAATCTCACTCCAACAACCATCATCTTTATTTAAGTTTATGTTTGTTAACTGCTTCACTGTATTTTCAATTGATAAAGGTCCTTAGGTATTACATGGCAAATTGGCAATACTCTAAGTGAATTTTATCTTATTTGCTCTAGTATAAAACCACTTGATATATTAGTAATCCAGTTCAGCCTGTCATGTGTCAGCTCAATGAAGCAATAGTCTTGGCCTGATAAATAACATGTTCCATAGAAGATTGACTTGATATACAGTGGCTCAAAAAAGTGTCCCAATATTTGGCTATTTTGAAAAGACTTGACATTTGCAGAAGAACCAAAAGGTGTTAGCTCTAACCCTTGCTGGGTCATTGATAGCCCTAATCCTAGCCCTGAAGATGAGCTTTTAGTCATATGATTTGGCTGTCATCATCAGACAACTCGAATGTGAACATTTGAGCGAAATTCACTTTTGAATTAGAAAGGAGCTCGGCTAGTGTACCATTGATGAGGGTCCGTTACACAACCAATACATTTGTATATCTCGTACGAAAATGCAAGACTTATCTAGCCAGATCACTGCCATCTAATCAATATCTACATCTTATCAGTTATCTTCCTCCCCCTCCCCCTCCTCGTCCTCGTCCTCATCCCAGTCCCCATCCTCCTCCCCTCCTATAGGTTTAAGAGTATCTCCATACTGAACAAGCTGCTGGCAGTACTGCAAATATGGCCCAGCTGTAGTAGGACTACTGTGAATAGTAGATGCATGAAATCTAATACCTTCCTATAAGCCTTTGCATATTTAGTGACCAGAATAGCCTTTCTCTTCTTCAATACCCCTGACTCCAACTCCTTCAGACTGAGAGTAATGGCTGCTACAGCCATTCCCATGATGGGATCAAAGTGTTTACCACTGACCAAGTGGCCACTATGAAGCTTTTTCCAGATTGCCTCTGTGATCAAGAGCTTGACACTTGGATGATGGAAATATTGATGGACCAGGTTGCCAGATGAAAACTAAACAAATTAGAAATTATAAGACATTGCGAGACTAGATCATGTATTGTTTCAGTCAAGTGCAGAAAACCAAGTTTGTCTGCGTGAGAAGCACTTTGATGTTATTGGACCATATCTGAATTTGAACCTTGGGCAGGAGATCCACAGGGGGGTGGATATTGAGTGTAGTTCCGATGAGGGTGAATGCAGCAGAATGAAAAGCGTTGCATATAGACTGGATCTCAGCAGTCAAACTCTTGACTAGATCTGACCCTTTCATGAGTGTGACATCTATCAGACAATATTTGAGCGATTTAAGCAAGCAATGATAGTGACTTACCCTCTCCAAGGATAGCTGTGGATGCAATGGTTATTGCATTAGTGATGATTAACTTATGAAGGGGTTGTGGGGGAACAGCATGTCGGGTAAACAATGACCTCAGGACCTTACATTTTGCATGGCAGCGAAGAGAAATTCGGTCTTGAGGTTCAAGATCTGATAACTTCACCTTACGGGTATTGGAACCAGGTGGTGCACCGCCAACAGTGGTGATCTATGCTGGTGCGATCACAAAAGATGGGGGAGAAGGGGTAGGGGGTAGCCGGTTTGCTGCTTGTGTTCTATGAGCAGCAACCTGTGAAGCAACTGTTTGAACAGACTAAAGAAGAGTCTATCATCTGTGATCAATGGCCCAGGATTATATTACCTGGATGAACCGCTGAAGCTGACCGCCTGAGCTTCCTTCACCTCCGCATACAGGACGCACAGCAATCACATGACTTCCCTGCAGACTCGCCGATGTGATATGTAAGCTGCTGCTGAGCTGACTTGCAGCACGGGAGATTAATGCAGCAGATTGTCCTCCATACAGATCTCTGGAGGCATAATTAGTTCGGGCTGTAAGGTTCAGATCGGAAGTCCAGCTGTCCCGCAGATAGTCAGTCTGGCCTGGAATGGGCACATCATAGTGCGCTAGATAGATAGGGCTAGTAGGCATGGTGGAGTAGAAGCCAAGAGTGGCCGCGCCCATAGAGCCTGTAGAGACAGTGGAATGAAGGCCATGGGTTGCCACGCCCATAGTGGAGAGCTGAAGCGGAGGCTCCACGTGGAATTGCAGATCTTGAGGTGGTTTGTCTTCTCCTTCTCCTTCTCCTAGGATTTGACTGCATTGTGGACGGATATATGGTTGAGCACGTTGTCATCCTCGTGAGCTCATGGTTGAGGTGAAGAGACAAAGATGGAAACAATAGGGACAAGCGGTGGGGCAAGCGATTGAACAAGTGATGGGACAAGCAATGGGACAAGCAATGGGACGAATAATAGCCTAAGATCATAATGAAAGGCATGAGAAAGAATGATATTGTAAGAATTGACACATGACTATTGAAGTACAGGGTGATGGGAACGACTTCCAATGAGGGTGAGCACAGATCAATCATGTGGGACAGACATTCACTTCTGGCAAATCAATATGAAATAAAGTCAGAGGCTAGATCACGATGATCAATCCATGTCCCTAAAAGAGAGGAGAGGAAGGGTACTTACTGCTTACTCAGACTCGTCATTGCCTTCGTCATCATCATCATCATCTCCAATGCTGTCATCACTCTCCCCAATACCTGACGATGACGCACTTGGGCTACCTGTCAAGTCCTTCGAGTCACTGGTTGCTTGTCCTTCGACCGAGATCAACATACCAGTAGATAATTGATGTAACTGTATGTCAGCTGCAGTCAGGACAACAAGCTTGTCAGTATAGACAGTATGGTGGTAAGATATGTCGTCAGCTATACTCTAGTCGACCATAATCTCCTGCAACGAAGTGATCTCGCCCTTAACAGGGCCAAGAGCACTGTACATGTCTTGATCAATAGACTGTATAAAGTCTCGCTGTTTCTCCAAAGCGTCGATTTCGGCTTGTGCGACAGCAATCAAAGCCAAAATGCACTTCTTGAAGGCGAATCTGGCAGTATATGCTTTGGTGACGGTGTCGCTGGACATGTACGACAACCCGTCCTTGAACAATTGCTCCCCCTATCATATAGTTAGCCTGGTGTAGTTATAATCTGATGAGGATGTACTGCAATTGCATCCTCAGGTCCCGTGACTATGCCATATGATGACCGCCCAACAGATCGCATCGCAAACCAACGTTCTAACGGAGAAGCACCTGGAAGCTGATACGGCTGGAATTTGTGGCGCATGTACATCCATGCTTCCAATGTATGTTGCCTGGGTGATGGCAGACAGAGGCTGGGTGCTCTGTGTGGTGAGCTTGATGGGGGAGACAAAGGTGGAGAAGAGCCGGGTAAGTCGCACTCCATAAGTTGCTTCTTCATCTGTGTGTATATGGGACGGTGTAGAGAGGGTGATTGGAAGATATCTGGGTCAATGTGTATAAATACTGGGGTTGGTTCTGGGAGAATAATCAATGGAAGATGTTACAGAGGATGAAAGCTGAGGGTTTGGATCTGTATCCATGGGTGGTGGGAAGTAAACTGTGACTCAACGGAGTTTGAAAGACTTGGTGAATCCACATCCATCAGCAGTCTCTGCAGACGAGCCAGACAGCTTTCCCTCAACAATAACATGTGGACAAGCTTTCAGCAACAACAATTTCTGATGGCTAAAGCTAAAAACCCACAAGGACAATTCAATGAAAGGTGAATCCTGTACGTTCAATTTACTGTCCATGTACTCAAGAGTCGTCTTGAGATGGGATGTCTCATGCCCAACCTGCAGTGCTACATTCCACTCCCTTGCACTACTTGCACACCACTTCAATGATACACAGGGCTATTGCTCCTTATATGAGAATGAATTGTGCTATCCACTACCCCCTGCCTTTTACTCCTGCAATGGAGAAGAAGTCACTGGTTGCTATCATCCAACTTCCGGCTACCTCTTTGGAAAAGGATATACACTCCTGAAGGCCAATGAGTATGAGAGGCATCGAGAACATGTCATGTACTATCCATTTGCAGATGAGGACGAATGGGAGCTTGCCAAGTTCTTTTCAACACGCCTAACACAGACGGATATCAAAGATTTCCTCCGTTTAAAATGGGTATGACACACTTATACTGGGATTTCACTGATCTCTAACTGCCAGATAGTTAAAAGCACGCAACCAACTATTGTTCACTGAAAAGAACAAAGTCCACAACGCTAAGGGTCAACCGAAGTTGATAACCAAAGTGTATAAAGGCAATACCAAACTTAGAGTAATTTACATGGAAACTAGCTACTTATATACGATGGGTTAGTATGCACGGACCATGCTTTAGGGCCGGTGTGGAACGTGCAGGAATATTGTGGAATGATTATGTAAGTGAGGCTAGAATCTCTATAACGTAGTATGACGTCGTGATGATGTCATAGTCAAGATTTAGTATCAAGGTGAGAATAGATAGTGATATATGGGTTTTATCTTAGCTAAGTAGTTAAATATCGTTGGTTAAGTCAAAAAGAATTGAACAGTCGTTTCATTACCCCCTTTTTAATCGTTGAAGTCCCTTTCGACGACAATACCAGGGATGATGGGATCGCCATGGGGCGGTGAAAACTCGAAGAGATGATCGGGGAGTTTGTTGAGGGACGCGGCGTAAGTTTTGAACGAGGGAGAGGTGAAGAGGGGAGTTTGAGACGAACATGTTGAACAGTTGCAAGCTTCGGTAATCGTTCGTACTACTGTCAGGTTGGCGACATGGAATTTGTCGACAAGCTTCGAAGTGTTCTTTACGTTTGCCTTAGATTCCCATGTTCTTTCTTCACGGGAGTAACCTTTCCAGTGGACGAGGTACTTAGTTTTCCCTCTTCTTTTCCTTGAGTCGACTACTTCCTGAACTTCATGTTCCTCGTCTTGTTGAACAATAACTGGCAGTGGTGGGTTAGGTTTCTTTTGCGATGTCGCGGTGCTGGCATGATAGGAGGTAAATAGCGATTCATGGAATACAGGATGGATCCCGCGCCATGTCTTGGGGAGTTCGAGCTCATAGAACGCTTCTCCTACTTTTCGTTTCACCTTAAATAGACCGTGTCATTTGGCGTCGAACTTTTTTGTGGGTCTGTCTGTGCGGATGATCGTTCCTTCTAGAAGTACTTGTTGTCCGACGGAAAAGTTTGGTGTGGGTGAGGCGTGTTTGTCTTGACTACGCTTCATGGCTTGGGCCGCTTTTTCTAGTGCAGTTCAGGCACTCTCATGATGAGTTTTCATTTGGTCAGCAAAAGCAATAGCTGATTCATTTCGGACCTCTACTCGTTTGTTGGGTATCAACGGTTGTTGTCCGTAGTTGAGTAGAAAGGGGGAGACACCTGTTGCACTAGTGGTTTGCAAGTTGTGAGCGAACTCAGCAAGGGGGAGCCATTCGGCCCAGTTGGTCTGCTGGTGATTGACGTAGATGCGTAGATACTTTTCTACCTCTCGGTTCACCCGTTCCGTTTGCCCATCAGTTTGGGGATGATAAGCGGTGGAAGGGTTTGCTTCGATGTCGAGGAGAGAGTATAGGTTGCGCATGAACGTTGAAACAAACTGTGTTCCCCTGTCTGATATCACCTTTCGTGGTACACCATGGAGTTTGAATATTTGATCATGGAAGATGGTCGCGACTCCTTGTGAAGTAATGGTGTCCATTACTGGAGCAAGGTGAATCATTTTGGAGAACCGGTCTACGCTGATGAGTATGGCGTTTTTGCCATTGGATTGCGGCAGGGGACCGATTAGGTCAACGGATATGATTTCCCATGGTAAGGAGGGGATTTCATTGGAATGGAGAGGGGTGTGGATGGAAGTGGTTTTGGCTTTGACCTTTTGACAGGTATCGCAGCCTTTCACGTATCCTTCAATGTCTTTGCGAAGTATGGGCCAGTAGTACTCGCTCATGATGAGGTCACGAGTTCTCTTGATTCCGGGGTGTCCAGCGATCGGGTGATCATGATTGGCTGTAATGATATCTTCGCGAAGTTTTTCGTCGTTTGGAACGTATGTGAGTTTCTTCCATTTTACGAGACCGTTTTCTCGTGTCCAGGGGGATTGTTCTTTTGCGAGTCCTTCTTTAGCAAACCTCTCGAGCTTGTTTTGTAGTTTGGTTATTCGGGAGATGATGTTGTCTGAAGCGACTGTGTTGATAACTTTTGGTGAAAAAAGGGCAGGTGGGAGGAGTATTTGTTGTGTGTTGTCGTTTTCCACCCCCTTTTCAAAGTCTGGCCACCTGGACAGAGGATTGGCTGGATTGGTCTTGCCCAAACAGTGAGTAATCGTCAAGGAGTATTCCTGAAGAATTTGTTGCCATCAGGCTTGACGGCGGGAGAGGTTCTGGGGACGGCGGAAGAATTCGAGGTTTTTATGATCGGTGAGGACCTCAATAGGGTGTGCTGCATCAAGGAGATATTGTCGCCATTCGTTAAGTGTGAAGATAATGGCAAGCATTTCGAGGTTGGCAGCATGGTAGTTTCTTTCCGCATCATTGAGGGACCTTGAGATAAAGGCGACGGGATGCCAAACACCGTTGTATTTTTGGGAGAGGACAGCGCCAATGCCAATGCCTGAAACATTGGTTTCGATCTGGTAGGGATCTGTGTCGGTGGGCATGGCAAGCGCCGGAGCAGATGAGATGGTGAGCTTGAGGAGCTCAAATGCCTTTTAACAATTGTCCGTCCAGACGACATCCTTTTTTACCGACATGAGCGCATTGAGAGGGCATGCGATCATGGCGAAGTTTTTGACAAAATGTTGGTAGAAGTTGAGGAATCCGAGGAAACCTCTGAGTGTCTTTTTTGACGTTGGGACGGGCCAATCGGCGATGGCAGCGACCTTCTTATGGTCCATCTTTACCTTGTCTTGAGCGACTATGAGTCCAAGGAACTCCGTTTCCTAAACTTCGAAATCACACTTGTTGTGACGAAGGTAGAGACATGCATCTCGTAGTATTTGTAATACCTCTCATACTACTTGTCGGTGTTCTTCTACTGTCTTGGTAAATATCATGATATCATCGATGTAGACTACCACTACGCCTCGGTTGACTAGATCTTGAAACAGCGCGTTCATCATCGTTTGGAACGTCACTGGTGAGTTCGTCAGACTGAAGAACATTACCAAGGTTTCGAAGAGTCTGCAGTTTGTTTGGAACGCGGCCTTCCATTCATCTCCTTCTGCCATTCATACATTGTTATATCCCCATCTCACATCGAACTTGGTGTAATATTTGGCGGTTTTCAGTTTATCCACCAATTAGCTGATGAGTGGGAGGGGGTATTGGTTGTGGCGAGTTACCGCATTGAATTTGTGATAATCTTGTATGGGGCGGAGTTGTCAATCCTTCTTTTTGATGAAGAAGAAGGCGGAGGCGAAAGGGGACTTGGAGGGTCGGATACATCCCGATTTGAGATTTTCCTCTAGGAAGTCATCGAGTTCCTTTTGTTCTCCCGGATTGAGTGGGTATACTTTGCAGTCCACCTCGTGGTTTCCGGGGAGTAGTTCGATTGCATGGTCCCAAGGGCGTCTTGGGGGTAGCGCATCAAAGTTTTCTTTTGAGAATACGTCTTTGTAGTCATGTATGTATTCTGGTGCGACTTCCTCAAAGGTTTTCTTGTTCTTTTGAGCATAGTCCTTGATTGCTACTTCCGTTGCGACATTTCATAGGTACTCGTCAGCGTCGATTCGGAAGAGGCGATCTCCCTTTGAGGGATTGAAGTCTTCGCTCGGTTCATCATCCTCCTCGTCTACTGAGGTGATCCCGTGGTCGTTGTCACAACGGAACAAGATTCTTCCTGATCTCCAGTTAATAGCAGGGTTGTGTGCTTTCAACCAGTCGTGTCCGAGGAAGATCGTGTTAGGTCCTAAGTTTGTGACGGCAAGGGCTATTTATTTGTTCCTTGTGTTCTTGGACTTGGAGTTTGACGATTACAATTTTTTCGATTTTGCCTCCGGCGTTGGAAGTGCCATCGGCATTGTACACTGTGAGTGCACGAGGAAGGGAATGGGTAGGTACCCCCTTTTCAGCCACAAAGTTTTCGTGGATGGATGATCCTGTACAGCCTGAATCAATAAGGGCTTTCACTTCTGCTTTCGTTCCATTTGCCAGAGTGAGTTGTACTGGAATCTCAAGGGAGTTTCTCCTTGTGAGGCGGGTTGATGCTTTGCGGAACCGGAGTGTATTTTGTAGTTTGCGTAGTGTCCAGTAGGCATCTTCCGCTGTCGTTATTCAAAGATCCTGGACCAGGTCCCGAGACACTTTGATCGTTCTGGTATCATGGACAAAGGATTTCAGGTGTCTGATGCTTCGTTCTACATCAGTGTTTTCAACCTGAGCCTTCATCCAACGCACAGACCAAGGGTCTAGCGTGTTTAACCATGAACGAGAGGACGTCTCTTCCTTTGGTCGGAATTTCGAGGGGTGTTTTCACAGGATGGTATGTTGGTTGTTTGGTCCATTGTCTCTTTTTACAGACGGATTGAATGTCACCTTTTTTGTGGATGGGTGAGGTAAAATAGTTATTTTCACTTCGGGGGTTGGGAGATTTACTATTGTCTCATCAGACTCAGTCTCATCACTGCTTAGGACCGAAAAACAATTTGCTAGCAATGACTTAGGTGTTGGTACAGTAGGGCGACTGGTATCTACTGTACAAGAAGAAAAAACGAGGCCTCTGTGACATCCGAAGTGTATTCTACATTGTTTTGTCCTTTTTCCGTGTCTGTCATCATCGCGCAGAGGTTTGCAAACATGTCGGGGCAAATCTCCTGCCTGTTTATAGCGATACTTCTCACCTGTCTAGGGCGAGGTCGAGGGGGATGATCCGCGCAGGGCCATGGCTTGCTGCACTTTCTGCATATCCTGGCAGCACGGGCTTTGTCGAGCTCCATTCGAGCACCTTGTCTGCCAAAGGTTCCTGTGGCATTTGGGTGAGGTTTTGCTGCCAGAGCGGCGGCAGCGGGCGGAGATCCTGCTGGTGCGTTGTATGTTGGACGAGGACGGGGGATGAAGCGAGGCGTGTAGGTAGGACCTGTTGTGAATACTGTCCTTTTTCTTTCCGTGATTTCTTTCAACACCTCCGTGGCACGTACGAGGGCTGTTTCCCACTCCACTACGTTGGTCGAATCTATCATCTCTGGATGGCTTCTTTCGACATACTCTATGATGTCTGAATGAACTGCTCGCCGGATCTGGCTTACCAGGATTCACCCGTTCGCTCCGACGGCAAACTTTGCTTTCTCGACTAGCTGGTTGAGGCGGATGAAATAATCTTCCACCGTGTCCTTGCCTTGCTTAAGCTTGAAGAGCTTCTTTTGTGCATCGCAAACCAGGCTAGCGGGCTGGAACACTTTTTTGAGTTTATCTTCGAACGTTGCGTAAGTCATGTTATGTACAGCGTTGAGTTCCGCCATGAGGTCTGCGAAGTGACCAGCTGCATTTGGGCCGCGGAGGTAGGATAGGATGATGAGGATCTTTTGCCAGTTGTACAGCAGGTTTTCGAAGCCGATAAGGTACAGCTTCATTGTTTGCCACCAGGTGACGAATTTTGCTTTATCCCCAACGTAGTGATCGGGTTTCGCTGTGAGGGATTTGCCGATCCAAGGAGAGGGACCGGGCAGTCCTCTGGCAGCGGGTCGGTATGACACGGGAGATCCTCCTCCTAATGGTGAGGAGGGAGGGATGGGTAATGGGCGGCGAGGGGATGGTTGCTGTATTGGTAGTTCCTGCCAGAGGTTCGGAGGAGGAGGCGGTGGATTTCCAGCAGCGGCTTCCGTGCTCTGGTAAATCCTTTGCCAGGCGTCAAAGGCCTGGAGCCAAACTCCTATGGGATCCATTGGAGGAACAGTGTGTCGTTGGTGTAGACCTTGGGTGAGGGTGGTGAAGGGCATGCTGCCTGCAGCAGGTTGTTAGGGCGACATAGGTGAGCGGGGAACGGGAGTTGCCGGAGCTATCGTTATTCTGGTGGGCTCAGTTTCAAGGCCTGCTAGGGCCATCTGTGTGAATCCTGACGAGGCGACCCAAGAGGGTTCGGGCGTAGGTGTTGAGTGGAAACTCATTGGTAATATTGTTGGTTGAGGTGGTATAGGAGGGCGTGGAGTACGTGAGCGAGTATGTTATTTGGTCGGATGTTACGGGCAAAAAGGTGCCGAATGAGCTCACATAGGCCAACAGGTTGTGGACGGGAATGAGGCGGCGTGGTGGCACAAACCTGAGAAAAGATGTTCCAGAGATTGGCGGGAGCGAATGCGGGAGAGGGATGCTGTAACGTATAATGACTACCGAGCAGCGCACGGCTGCACGCACAGATTTATGTGGAGTATGAGGAAAGGGGAAAAAGACCCTTGATGAGAATGAACGATGGGCGTGTAGAGGAACTGGAGGATAACTCCCGTACTTCAGGAAGGTGACTCACAGGACAAAGGCAAGGTAAATGCCCCTGACGAGTCTACGTGACGTCACAGGTGATCACGCGAACCTGGGTCCACTAGCGTAGGACCAGTGTATGGACAGCTAGACACTCAGCTGATGACGGGGGCTAGTGCACTATGCCCGGTAGCAACGTTATCCTAATTTATAACAGCGGACGACCGTATAGACAAATATTTGCTGAGTATTTTACTCGGGTACGTCATGTGTACCAGCGGGTTCCTCTAAACCTGAGGTCCGGTTTGGGGTGTCTGCAGCGACGAGCCGCTAAGACGGAATAGGGGACGAAATATAGCGAAGAGGAGATGTAGAGCGGCGAGAAGGATTAAATAATATGCCAAAAGTTACTGTTCGTTGTAGCTTGCTAGACCGACCGCTACAACCCAAGTATTTGGGAATTATGTTTGCTGCGGACAGACGGTCTCTACCCCGGAAAGGCCAGCATCACTACAACTGTTGCGAACAGGGAACAATTGATCAAAGAGAAAAGGGACAAGCACGTCATTAAGGACGACGGCGAGGCTTTGGTGTGGGGGAAGGGTAGTCGGGAGGCGAAAAGCCCAGCGACCAAGGGGTAAGTTTGGTATTTGAAAAGAACAAAGCCCACAACGCTAAGGGTCAACCGAAGTTGATAACCAAAGTGTATAAAGGCAATACCAAACTTAGAGTAATTTACATGGAAACTAGCTACTTATATACGATGGGTTAGTATGCACGGACCATGCTTTAGGGCCGGTGTGGAACGTGTGGGAATATTGTGGAATGATTATGTAAGCGAGGTTAGAATCTCTATAACATAGTATGACGTCATGATGATGTCATAGTCGAGATTTAGTATTGAGGTGAGAATAGATAGTGATATATGGGTTTTATCTTAGCTAAGTAGTTAAATATTGTTGGTTAAGTGAAAAAGAATTGAACAGTCATTTCATTCACTTCTGTGAATCAATTACTTGGGTGGATTGATGCATTACCCAGTGGCCCAACTTGGCAGTGCACCACGCTCACAGTCCCTGGTTGCAAAATGATCTGTCCAATCCATTTGATGTGGTGTGATGCACAGGAGGTTGTCAAAGACATCTTCCACAATCCCATTTTTGTAAACTACATGACCTTTGATCCACATGTTGTCATGCGCAACTCAGTGTGGGAATACGGTGAATTTTTTACAGGCAACCGAGCACATTACATCCAGGTAAGGAATTTTGTACTCGTCTTATGCTTGTCTCACTTCCATCAGGACCAACTACCAAAAGGTGTCACAATCATCCCGATTATCATCACATCTGATAAGACTACTGTAACACGTCACACGGGAGCTCTTGACATGCACCCTATCTTCATCAATATAGGAAATATCCAATCCGACGTTAGAATGCAGGCCTCGTCATATGCCTAGCGCTGCGTTGGTTTCATTCCCACATCTGAATTTGAAGTCCACCCAGACTTCTAGAATTCCACCAATGCATGGACATGATCTTTGCCTCCCTCAAGCAAACTGCAGAGATGGGTGCTGTGATGACCAACTTCCTCGGATACATCCAAAACTGCTTCACTCCACTCATTGCCCTATACTGCCGATTTACCAGAGCAAGAGTTGATTGCATGCGTTGTGAAGAACACTTCTCCTGTTACCACCAATACTCTCCCCGAATTTGGCAACCCATCTCAACATCCATCTCGATTGGAAATCACCACACTCAAGCAAATTGCCCAGATTTGTGCTCATACTCATTCATGAGACATTGCGGTATTCCAAGAGAAAGCAAAGGCTCTGAAACTACTTGGTGTTCACCTTCCATTCTGGCGAGGTTGGAGATTCATGAATCCAATGTACTTTTTGATCAGTGAACTTCTCCATACTGGCCACAAGTTCGTCTTCAACCACCCTCTGAAGTGGTGAAAAGAGGCTGCTGGTGCTCAAATCCTCAATGCTCACTACAATACACAACACAAGTGCATGGGGGTGAGGTATTCAGCTCTGGAATCTCCCACATCAACCAAATGACTGGACATGAGCACTGAGACATCCAATGAACTCTCGTACCGATGCTTGTGAAGGCTTCACCGGTCGTTACACCCCTCTTTGTTCATAGCATTCAGTCTATTATTGAGTTCAGCTATCGGGGCGCAGAGTCCTACCTACACTAATGCCAGTCTCATCTCAATGGTGGCAGCTCTCCATGAGTTCCATGAGACAAAGGATGCAGTACTGCAAGCTAAAGCTCGTCGTGGTACAAAAGGTGTGAAGAATGATTTCAACATACCAAAACTGGAACTCTTCCAGAGTTTCGCACAAAACATCACGGACAAAAGTGCACTGATCCAGTATACTGCGGATGTCACCAAGCACCTACATATAACCAATTGCAAGATTCCATTCCAGCGGACAAACTGAAATGCCAGCACATTTGTGGACCAAGTCGTTATTCGTCGTTTTGATCTGTACCACATTCTGCACCATTCTAGTATGCCACTAAAAAGTATCATTGTCATTGAAGATGAACACATGGCAGGTATCAACCCCACCCTTTCATTTATCTCCCACATAGCTCCTAATGAAGAGATCTTGTTCACAGGACCACATCCTTTCTGCAACCATTTTACCAATTCCCACAGTTTCATGTCTTCCGATGGTGCTATAGCTTTTTATGTGACTATGAAGCCTGACGCCACCAGTCTCTTGATTGCAGTGATGGAGATTACATATCACTTGCCTCCCTTCACAGACTATCTGACCCAGTTCATCCAGGTCGATGATCCCCGCAACCCACCAGAGCTAAGTATTGATGTATGGCACAATTTTCGTATTTAGCACCACTCATCTTTCCGATCCCAATATATTATAAAAAGTCAAGTCATACTGGCATATCCACACTCGCATGCGCATCCACTCAGTGCATATGACATTGTCCTCATAAACCATGGGGAAGATGTTATGGTGCGTAGTATGTACTCATGGCAGTTTTCGATTCAATCCTCAAATGTCTAATAGGTGTTGCACAAGTGAAGGCTGTTTGCATGCTAAGGTCGAAAACACCACTAAATGTTGTCCCCACTTGTCCACTCTTGTATGTTGATTTCTTCAGAGTTGTTGCTAGCCCAGACAGGAACTCTGAAGGGGTGGTTCTCTATAGGGTGCACACCTACCATCCATGCAAGGTGCTGTCACAATTTCCCACTCAGTTGTACAAGTAACGGATGTGGTGCAATCTGTTGAGTTTATCACTGTATTTGATACCAAGATTCAGGGTGTTGAGGTGACGAGCGATAATTGTTTGTATGCATATCACCAATACACTGTCAACTCCTTCACAGAAAAGGAAACCTTCAATGTTATATGTAGTATATAGTAACCTCACTGTTTTCAATTCTGCTTTTTTTGTCTCTTGTGATCCAGCATAAAATCAAGCTTAAATTGATTATGCAACTAGATAAGATACTAATAGATACTGTCCTGATAATCATTGATCTGATGTGCAAGGTTGTCAGCCAATGACAATCATAAAGGTCTGTAAGCTACGAAACCTCTATTGACTGTGCATTTCATCTCACTTGTCTTGCAGCTTATGGCACTGAGATATAGCCATATTAAAGTGACATGTCATTGGGACATTTATTTGATCCTAATATTATCAACTCTCATTTAGTAAATAACATAAGATTCTGATGGATGCTGTGTTCAACCCTGTCTGATTATGTCACTTACATAATTCCAAATGATATAAAGAGCAGAGATACCATCCAGCTAACCCTACTTATCATGAAATCCATTTTCTCCTCTGCTAGAGCCAATATTCTTTTTCTTTCTGAATCTGGCTTTTCTACTAGGCAGATATCCTGACTCATCATCCAAGCCTTCTTCCTCTTCCCCCTTGGTATTGTCACATGTCCTCCACCTCTTCCTTTGGATGTCACCTAGCTACTCACACTTCTTCTTGAGCTGTTGGCACTGCTGATATGACATAGGCCTTGCTTCCTCCAGCTTAGGGCCTCTTACATGTGATGCCTGCAGGAGCCAGGGATAGCACTCTGGCATCTTCTGGAGAACCTTCTTCATGAAATTTTTTCTTTCACTAATAGAATTAATGTGAGAAAAATCACAAAGAATGAGTGACTTGTTACTTCCCTTTTAAGGAGGCCATGTAGCGGCCTTTTCCTTGTTCTTGTTCTCCTGCTCTGCCTCATCTCTCTTCTTCACTTCTCCTCCATCCTCCACATAAGCTCCCAGGGGAAAGGGAAGTCTAATGCAATCAATCCCTGGAGATCAGGGAGCTCCAACATCCAACTCCTGGAGGGAGTGAAGTTGCCCCCCAGCAATGCATTTGTGAGTGCCAGGGTCGAATGTGAGATGAAGGCCCCAGTGGGAGTATGGTGACAGCATGTGACTATTCAGAATATGAAGGAGGCCAACAAGCAAAGTCATCACCAGGTTCAGAACTTGGCCAGAAGCCTCTATTGGCTCCAGGTTGGTATTTCCCTGCCAGCACAAGCAGAAGGGGGATCTTTTGAGGAGAAGCAGGAGCAGGAGGAACAGGAACAGGTTAGGATGGCAGTACCAGTGGAATGAGATGCAGTAGAGGCAGAAGAAACAATATAGAGAGATAGAATTGTTACTTGTGTGGGATATGGTTGGCAGCAGCATACTGTTGAAAAGAAAAAGGAGCTCTCTTTTCTACTCATACATACAAAAATGCAACTTTAGGGCCTCCTATGCATTCACAAGACCTTTCAACATTGACAAGAATTCATCTTGTTGCTCCACATCCTTCTCAGTCTCAGTTCCATCAAAGAACCACAGTATGTGAATAGGGCATGGTGAAAAATGCATGAATGACCCATCCATCTCAGCAATGATGTGATTGCCTGTACAAAATTTCCACCACTCAGAGCCTTTGATATGGCTTGGAAAGGCACACTTGCATACCCATCACTCAATTTGTCAAAGATTGGATTTTGATCCTTCCTCCCTTGTTGATTTTTCTGCATGAATTAGTTCTTCCACAACAATCCATTATATGATCAGACTTGCCATAGTTGTGTCCCCAAGCGCCTCTTTAACTTGATAGTGACATCATGCAGAACTTGTGAAAAACCTTTCTTTGACTCAGCAAGCTACAGCCTCCATTCACACAGGTAGAAGAAGACAAGGTGAATCCAAACACTCTCAGAGGTAATATAGCATGGAAAGCAGCACATAAACAAGTAGGTTTATTTCATCAAACAGAAATCCTACATGTCTTTTCAAAAGTTGAAATGTGAGTTGTTTTTGTGAAGTTTTACATAATAGTCCCATTTGAATCATGCCAAGGGGTGCATTACCACTTGGTGACCAATTTGGTGCCACATGGTGTGGTGATTTTACAATCAGATTGAACTCCAGGGACCAGATCTGATGTTTTGAAGCTTGAAACATGTGATATTTAATCCACAATTCTCTTTTAACTGCTGCTTCTTCTTGTAACATATACAAGCAGGTTTCTTCCTCTTGTGTATGCAAGAGATGCTTCTTCCAACTTTGGAGGTAAAAGCTGCATTCACAATTTAACAACTATCTTGTCACTAATGGGTGTAGTTTCATTTCTAAATAGTTCTTCTCCTCAGGACAGCAATTTTGCAAGGAAGGTTTTTTCTGCTATAGGAACCAAACCCCAGAGAGGCTGTCCTTGGCCTACTGGTAGTCACCACAGCACCATTGATTGTCTGGCATTGCTTTAAGCTATAACCATTTTAAAATAACATATCTATGTAATATTTGTTTCAGCAACATTTTACTGATAGGAATGCTTCAGGGTCAAAAAAGTGTTACAATGAGATGTCATTTTAAAATGGTTGTACAGTGGCTCAAAAAAATGTCCCAATGGTTGGCTATTTTGCAAAGACTTGACATTTGCAGGAGAACCAAAAGGTGTTAGCTCAAACCCTTGCCCTGAAGATGAGCCCTTAGTCATGTGATTTGGTTGTCATGGTACTGAGATATGGCCATAATAAAGTGACATGTCATTCGGACACTTTTTTGAGCAACATTTCTGTACTAAAATTTAGTACTTTGTATGCCCTCCCTTTGCTTTTATCACTGCCTCTAGTCTTCTAGGCATATTCTCTATCAATCCTTGATATTCCTCAACCTCTATCATTCCCCACTCCACTTCAATTCTCTCCCAAAGCTCTCAAACTCCCCTTGTGGTGTTGTATAGCTGTTGAGCTTCTGTTTGAAGATTTGCCAGAGATGTTCAATGGGATTAAGGTGTGGAGATTGTGCTGGCCAGTCAAGAAGCTTGATCCCTTGAGATTCTAGTCACTCATTGGCTCTTTTAGAGGTGTGCGTGGGGTCATTATCTTGTTGAAAGATAATGCTCTCCTCAGGAATTCCAGAATTTTCCATGGAAGGAAGCAGATTGTCCTCCATCCTCTCTTCAACCTCTGCAAGAATCCCCACTCCATTCCAACTCATGCATCCCCAAACCTGTTCCCTGGAATTCCTTGTTTTGCGAAGGCTTTCCTGCCAATTTCCACACATACTTCCTTCGATCTGACCCAATCCTGTTGATCTTGATTTCATCTGACCAAATGACTCTAGTCCAGTCCTCCACAGTCCAGTGTTGGTGCTTGAGAGCAAAGGCTAGCCTATATTGCCTATGCTTCACAGACAAAAGTGGCTTCTTTTTCTTGACTACAGCCTTGAGAGATGCAGACTTGAGAACATTCCTGATAGTTTGAGCAGAGATAGGAGAGGAGAGAGCAGAATTGATGAGATGGGTGGCCTGGACAGCATTTTCAACTCTGGCAGAGACAATTCTCCTTTTATCAATAGGAGAATGTTTGGAAGGACATCCTAATTTGATGTTTTCCTTGCTTGGATGGATCTCTTTGATAAGCCTGGCCACAGTAGACTTCCCCAGACCAGTTTGGGAGGATATTTGCCTAGTAAAAAGGCCAGATTCAGAGAGAAAAAGAATATTGGCTCTAGCAGAGGAGGAAATGGATTTCATGATGAAGTAGGGTTAGCTTATATCATTTGGAATTATGTAAGTGACATAATCAGACAGGGTTGAAGCACAGCATCCATCAGAATCTTATGTTATTTACTAAATGATAGTTGATAATATCAGAGTCAAATGAGTGTCCCAATGACATATCATTTTAAGATGACTATATCTCAGTGCCATGACAACCAAATCACATGACTAAGGGCTCATCTTCAGGGCAAGGATCAGGGCTATCAATGACTCAGCAAGGGTTAGAGCTAACACCTTTTGGTTCTCCTGCAAATGTCAAGTCCTTGCAAAATAGCCAAACATTGGGACACTTTTTTGAGCCACTGTATTATTTTGAGCATGAGTTTTTCTGAGACACAATCACCAACCTCAGTTAGGTAGAGCTAAAGTGTAGTGACATCATTCATCATTTGTCGATGTTATCATTGTCACATATCTCATAGTCCTGGAGTAGAAGATGTCAAATGACTGCTCCACAACATTTGCAGACAAATCCAATGCTTCATCTTAAAAAATATTTTGCCAGACAATTTGGTGCAATGGACATTCATTGAATACTGTACTTTGATTATCTCTTGTAGTCATGTATATAAGTATGTTGTACTAATACTATTGGTTCAAAAATCATGTGAGTCAGCCCTGTAGTTTGGATGGCTTACTTTGTTTGTCATGGGCATTTCTGCAGTTCAAGTGCTGAACAAATGTCAGCCATGGCACTATGTGGTGACCTGGAACCCATATCCGTGGCTGAAATGCATAATGTTCTGGGCATTGCCTAGTACTGCTGAATCTATTTTGTCCCCAGTGCATGGTAACCACATTTAACAGCATGCACCTGCTTTTGTCCTTGGTGCCCTCGCTCAACAATGAGCACTCTGATGTCACCAGCATTCCCCATACCTCGATATTTCACCCATTGAGTTGGCTTTGCACTGCTCACCTCTTCTCCACATCCAACTTTGCATTGGTGGGAGACACTCCTGGCTAGACTTTGTGTCCATTGAATTGTGGGGTTGAAGATTTTTGGGGTCCCCTTTTCACTTTTTGGATGCAATCTTCTACCAATACCTTAGGTGCATCATAAGTGCTGGTCAAATACTACAATGCTCCTTGTAGGCCAGATAGATGGACAATTCCAATGATGCACCTCAGACACCACTTACAGATGTTTTTCATATTGGCAAATTGAATGATTATTTGGAGGATAATAATGGTTTTGATTTGGAGCTTAATGCACTTATTTATGATTTATCAAGATGATCTTTTATTGGCCTTGGGAGGTGCTGTATTGTGCCAGGAACAATGGATGTTCATTCACTGCTCATAGGTACACAATCCTGGCTGTCAGCATCTGCACAGAGTGAAAATATCTGTGGACAAGATGGCCATCCATACATTGTATACAGTACATAACCCACTTGTTATCTACTGCTAATAATAGATCCTTGTCCTAAGTCAAGATTGGAGAAGCCTCTGCCTTATGTATCTTTTTAATCCAGTCAGATCTGACTTGCTCCATCCTCCTATGTGTTGAAGTATCCAGGCTGAGATCTTGAGCCTCGTGCACATAGTTAAGACCTGCAATCTCACCACCATGACTCATTACCAGATTTGTCTAGTCGGCAAGCTTGTCATTCTGCTTGTATGAGAGAAACATGAGCTGAAGGGCTTGGGCAAAGTGGTGGTGCAAGTGGAGGCCAAAAGATATCCCTAGCTTCTGAAGGAACCAATTTCAAAGACAAGCTGATAGCATGTTGTTATCCCAGACCTTTTCATAAGACACAAACATATATGTGTTGTAAATCTTTTGTATTTCTGACTTGTCTCTAGTCACCTGGCTGGTAAATGCAAGCATCTTCATTGGGCGGATGATGCAGAGAAGCTTATTGATGATGGTGGAAAGGCATTATGGAATAACATGCAGGATATGTTTGTGCTGTCCAGTTATGGCAGTTGCATTGTTAACGTGAGATAAAGGAAAGAGAGGAAGATGAGATGACACAAGGGTGTAAGAGATGGTGGATACTGCAGCAGACCCTTGGGCTTGTAATGGTTACCATGTCCAGATTCCTCTGTCTGCCCAGTAGGTTTCTTGGAGACCAAAGTATCCTGCAGAGTCTACATCTCTGAGTGCGCAGCATAGCAGATTTCATAATCAGCCACTATCAAACCACTGAACCTAAAATACAAATCAACAAGGACATGACAGTCATTATGTATTTCACTTGCCTGGTCATCATAGTAATTGTATGACATCATGTAGCCATAGTTGTCCTGCCAAGTCAGGTACCATGTGATGACCCCTCTCTGGTCATTGTTGAACAGGGTACCGGGTGGTCCTGGGAGATACAGCATCATTGCTGGACAGCCTGGCTGTGAAGTAAGAAGGTATAGAGTCATTCACAGGGTATGGTAATGGAAAGTCTTGGCTTTCACAATCTATGTGTAGTATAAGTATAAATTAGTGATCCACTATGAAAAAAAAAATGGATGGTGATCACTCAATGTAATTTCATTTGAAAGTGTTTCTTAGATGTCAAGGTAAAAACCTGTACACCATCAATTTCAATCATTTCTAAGGGAAAATAATAACAATGCTAAAGATATTCAAACTAAATATATATATGATCCTCTTCAGCAGCTCATAAATGATTTGATTCCATGCACTATTGTTTTGCAACAGCAATAGCACATAAAATCAAAGTCTTGTAATAAATCTGGGGAACCTGAAGCACAGACTCAGAAAAGATGTTGTTGTAGGCATGATACAATATAAGCTTCCAGCTGCTTGTATATATGCACAAACAGGAACTATTCTCTCAGGTGGTGGAGATGCGATGTCATGAATTTGGATCCGCCAAGTTATTCATGGATGTTACTGACTTGTATGGTGTGCATACTAGACTCACTGGGACCAATTTCCTGTGCTTTCATGCATTGCACAAGATATTCTTGCCATTCCTGGGATCAGTGTGTTGGTTTTACAGATTCTTGCTCATTAAGGACTATGGTTACCAAGGAATGGCTGAAGAAGGGTCTGGGTGAAGGTATCAACTACTTCAATGATGTTTTGACCTGGCCCAATCATTAACAATTATGTTATAATACAGTTAAATATGATATGATTATAATAAATTATGCTCAATCTTTTATTATAATTGTAATTGTACACCACTGATGCAGATTGTATTGGTTTTCTGATAGGATAACAGATAACCAGCGCATCAGGTCCTACTTCATACAAACAATCCATTGGAGATAAGCTTTACCACTCTTTTGTCTGCCTTGAATTCTGATTATTTTACATAAAATAAGCTAAATATAAATATAAGTAAAGAGATATTGTGTTGGAAAACTGCCATTATCTAATCTATTCCTTGTAGTTCTGTCACATTTGCAACAAAAAGGCTAACCAACTGTTTTTCTCTGCTGCCTATCAAACAGTAGAAAATGTAGCCAAAAAATCATAGACATTTAAAATCCTATATCAAATTATTGTATAGATAAAATTCTATTTTCACTAAGATTGAGATAAATAAATATTATCTAGCTAGAAATAAACTAAATCATTTTTCTTAGGATTATAGTATTCAGAAAAGGATGAATGACTGGTGAGCCAATTGACTCATAAAAAAAATATTATCCAACAACAAACTCAGAGAATTTTCTTGCACTTTTCTATCTTTTCAATATTTGCTGTGAGTTCACTCTTTGCGTAGTGCATGTTTCAGCCTGTAAGTGCTGTGAATATCAATATTAATATCGCAACACTTTTCACCCCCTATTCTATATAATTTTGGCCTTGTTGTTTATTGTAAATCGCAACTAGGTGAGGCTCATAATCTATAAGAACCATAAGACAGAAATCTAGTATAGTTAACTATTTAGCATAACATAGTGTCAAAAAGATATTGTATACCTTTTGTTGAGCTACTCAATAATAAGGTGTTATCAAGATGTCATATGGTGTGACTAAGCATGATGCTACAAAATCATCAGCTACAAGATAAAATGGATTATATTGAGATGTCAAATTCAGTTATTCATGACTTTATATTGTCTTGTGCAAGTAGAGTTTGACACCATATCCTGACATTTGCCAGCATCTATTTCTTTCTTATACTTGCTACCAGCAAAAAGTATCCTCTCTTTGTTGGATCAAAATCTCCATTGAATGCTGTGGTGCAAAAAATTCAGAATGTGAGGTTTTTGCTATCTTAGTATGGTATGCATACAGTTAAGGACCCTAGGTTAACACCACAACAACAGTGCTCATTCTTTAATTGATTAATATTTGACATATGTTCCTGGAAAATATATTTTGAACATCTCTGTTTTGATTTTTGTATGTAGATCTGAGACTCTCAAATGCTAAAGACCACTTATGCTTTTAAAATCCTAATGAACTATCTCAATATATGTAGATGAAGGGAGAGATTGTCCAGCAGTGAGTTATCTATCAACTGTAACAAATATATAATACATGTATATATTTTCTTATATTTACTATGGTGCTCATGATCTTTTTCAAGGAATACTTCCAAATGTGTTTCAACACCATTAATGGAGCATTTCCAAAGTTGAACAGGAAAATTACCCACCAAGCCACTTTTAACAGGTTCTAGATAATTGCCACTGCAGAATTTGTACATGGATTTTAAAGTCACCTAGACTTGAAGGCCAACCATCTTCACAATACATCTCATCTTCACAATACATCTTAGATGGTTGGTGTTCAATACAATGTGTTCAACGAGTACAATACAGAGTTAGAGTCCATTCTAGATCTAGATTTGTAGCCCTTACAGGTACACCCAGTTCTTGGGTCATATCAGCTGCCACCAGGTTGTACAATAGATTCATTTATATTATTCAACTACTATATATGATGAGCTGCACTTGTAACAATGTCTTATATTTCTGCCTACTAGAACTTCTGGTGAAATAGCATCATTGTAAATTTGCTATAAGGGAACCACTCCACAAAAGTTACCTCCTGGCTGCTAATAAGTGGAATATCAAAATTGCAGGTGATCTTATCATTTTTTTAGTTGGAATTATTTATGACTGGATATCTATTTTCAACAGCTGCTCAGCCAAGTACAACTATTCCATAGCAAGATGGTAATGCATCTGAGATCATGGCTAGAGCATCTGAGATCATGGCTAGACTGAACACCGGTATCACAGAGCCTTGATGACAACTAACAGGAAAAATATCACTTTTTTCAAATTCTATTTATCCGAAAATCAACTTCGGATTTTGATATATGAATACCATAGGATTCCCTAGTTTGGCACCAGCAAAGTATTATATGGAACATGACTCTCTTTCAGATTGACTGCTAGCTATATCAGCAGTTAACCCCTATAATTGAGCAATAGAATACTAACAATGCTCAATGCTATTTTTCTCAGTTGGCCTGTGGCCTACCCCAGGTGTGGCAGCTGTTGGCTATGGAAAAGTCAAAGGGAACGTACAACACTATAATTTGTTACTCAATGGAGTATGAATTTCTCAAACAATATAGTAGATTATTGGATTAGAGAAGATGATTTGCTATAAATCTTCTAACCACAGATTCACAATCCAAGAGGTGCTATGCAAGGGTCATAAAAGCCAACTATGAATAAAATCATTTGTATGTTGGAATTCTACATACTACCTAGTAAGCTCAAAGGCTCCCAAGCTTAAACCAATGCTCAAGTTCTGAATTAGTATTAAATCATCGAGGCTTGAGGCATATATATGGTGTTCCACATATTTATCAGGCCATTGCTGACCCAAGTTTGTAGCCATTCTACACTGGCAGTTCCAATGTTTCAGAAACATAATGAATTTCAGATGTTCTCAAAAATATGCAGATGATGAATAAGTGAAGGACTTGTGTTATATATATATATAATAATAAACAAACCAATCAATCTTGTATACAATGTAGTGTTAAATAAAAAGCTGTAAAAAGATAAATCACATATGGACTAGAGAAACATAGACACAAAGATATGTTAGAAGTCAATTTGGTAAGTCCAGATTGCATGGAGTACTAAAATGAGATTATGCATGATATGTATAGATGTGCTCATATTCAGATGAGACACACTAGAACATTCCAGGAATGCTTTGAGACAATCATAAGAGATAGAAAATGCACCCTTTCAACTGTAACAAGCTTCCAGCTCTATGATCCAGTATATTAATGTTGGGGACTTCAAAATCAAGGACAATGCATAGAATCTGTATTAAAAGTGTGGGACAGTGGTATTATAAGTGTAATGAAGCCCAGATGCATATTCAACTATGGTGCCCATATTGTGACTTTGGCCCTTATTGATATTACAACATCCCTTACAAGCGCTTTGTGCCATCTTTTCATACAGATCCTATGACCCCACCCTAGGATTACACCTTATTCTATTCAACCTAAAGCTCATCATTCAACTTCCCACTGGCTTCACCATTCTGATTACCTCTGGAACCATCTGTCATAGTATGTAATCCCACCACACAGCCCAATGAAACATGAAACAAGACAATTGTTTACCAAGTACTATCCAGGTGGGTTAATTCACTGGATTGGTTATACCTTCAAGGTGATCAAGTGATGGCCTCAACCTGTTGTATGACCTCCCTTGAAGCTCCCAACAGTTTAGCAGGAATGAATTACAAGCAAGTGTCAAGGTTAGTGATATATAAAGGTAAATGCCCACAGGGAACAGTAAAGCTTGAAGGGGGTTCCTTGATGGTTTGGAGATGCATGAGTTGGAACGGAGTGGGAATTCTTGCAGAGGTGGAAGGGAGGATGGATGCTGAGCAGTATGTCTCCATTTTGGAGGCTAATCTGCTTTCTTCCATGGAAAATTCTAGAATTCCTGAGGAGAGCATTATTATTCAACAAGATCATTAATAATCTCAAGCACATCTCTAAAAGAGCCAAGGAGTAGTTGGAATCTCAAGAGATCAAGCTTTTTGACTGGTGAGTACAATCTCCAGACCTTAATCCCATTGAATATCTATGGCAAATCCAGCTCAATAATTATACAACACCATCAAAAAATAGGAGCTTTGAGAGAGAATTGAAGTGAAGTGGAGAAAGATAGAGAGTATACCTATGTAGAAGACTAGAGGCAGTGATAAAAGAAAAGGGAGGACATACAAAGTATTAAAATTTTAGAATAGGAATGTTGCTTAAAAAAGTATCCCAATGACATGTACTATGGATGACCCTGCAAGAGTTAGAGCTAATTCCTTTTGATTCACTTGCAAATATGAAGTCTGTCCACAATAGCCCAACATTGGGACACTTTTTTAAGCCACTATATGAGTGATTGCAGCTAAGATCTAGCTAGGCATGTCTGTGAATTGTACAAAACAGCCATATAATTGAAGGCTGTGTAAACATGTGTTTGCCAGTAAAAATAGTCCTGCCAAGGATGGTCTGAGAAGTCAGGCATCAAGAAGCCCCCAAGACTAGTGGACGATGGTGGTGAAGGTAGAGGAAAGTACAAGTACCTCTCTTTTAAAATCTTAGCATAGATACAAATGGGTTAGTTTAAAGAGCCACATCTGTTTTTTTAATTTTCAAAAAATTTGAACATATATATTACAAGTCCAATATCCATCTAGGCAGCAAATCATAATTCCATAAAGAGACAATTGCTGCTGAAATCATCAAATGCTATACAATTTGCAACTCTCATATTACACTTTTGTCTACCACAGATGCGGACATCCCTCAGATGAGGCACAGCTCCACTTTGGTGGATGATCCTGAAGCATTAGGCTGGTCCTTTATATTCCCAACCCGTCTCTTTGCATTCCTCTTGTCAACCTTGTAATTGATCCCTTCCTTGCCACCAACATCATCACATCATTGTTCTTGTTCTTCTTCAAGGTATAAAAGCTCCTTATTCTTACTCGTGCTCTACAACCCCCCTTTATGGTTGTTCCCCTCCTCCTCACAATTCAGTGATAGTCTTTTGTATTCTCTCTTTTCTTGCTTGTATGTTGACACTCATTGTTAATGCTAGTCGTAGTTCTTCCTCCGATCCATTTTAGATGTCGCCCCTCCCTCAAGCTGACCTACCCACATTTGTTCGACATAATCACTTAGTTATATCACATTCTCAACTTCTTGTAGGCCACCTCATGCCACCTTTCCAGGGAACAGTGCATCCTGGATATCACTTTCTCCTGACCAGAAATCAACCCAGTTGATTCAGCCCAAGCAGATGAGCCATTCTGTCAAAGTTGAGTCTCACATTCTCAACTTCTCCCTGTTCATCTAGATTGCCTAATGCTCGCCCCTCATGCCCCTTATCTCTAACTCACTCACCTCATGTACTCATTAGTGATACACATGTTGGCCTCATGTATGTGTTGCCTATCAAGCATGTAGCATAGTATATCGTTATATCAAGTATACACAAGTGTAGATCCTTAGATATTATATAAAGGTCCAAGTGCTGCCAGAGGATCTCAGTTTTGTCCTCTTGGTCTTTCCCACTCTCTATGGTGCAGGCTAGAGCTACTTGATCTACTATCACTTGCCTCTTGATTGTACTAAGCCCCAAGTCACTTAACATGACCTTCAGCAATTTCATGTATTTACAGCATGGGAAGTGGTCTTCCATAAGATGCCTTCGGCAATGAAGTAATACAAGCACATCCCTTGCAGTATAGACATCCCAAGATTCCTGTGCAGCAAGTGTCCTTTTTGTTCTCACTATATAGTCACTGACTTCTGGCAGTGAGCAAGACACCATTGGAGTGATGTTTGAGAGGCACCACAGCTGATTGAGCATGCAACCCTGGTTGGATTGGATCAGCAGATAGCGCTTGTTCACCTCTCATATTAGGCTTTTCTTCCATTCCATGACTGTACTACTATATATGATATGCTTGTATATGCCTCATGAACCATGAAGCATAGCATATCATTAAATTTAGTGAGGCAGAAAAACCCTCCTCTTTGCTTTTCATTACTTGCTTTTATCAAAAGAAAAGCCATGCAATAAATCTACCCAAACTTCTGAATTGCACTTCCAATATTGCCACTTTTAAGAAAGAAATGATTGCTGTTGAGATCATCAATACACCACTGGTTTGTAAACAAAGAGTGATAGAACCCCTTTTTAAGAAGGTAGCTATTGATTCATCCATTAATGGAAAGGGAGTGCAAGTGATGACATATAACCCATTTTGAAGCGGTGTACTTGTGATGCTGAAATACATATAAATAAATTTCCTCCTCTTTCCACTTACATTATTACACATATATATTAGCACATACTGATTAAAAAAGAATGGAAATGTTGATTCTTGAAAGCCTAGAAACAAATAGACCATTTCTGGGTTGGAAAACTGGAACTCCAGATCCAGAAAGCTATGCAACTAAGAGAGTTCAAATGTAAAGTCTATAGGATGAATTAATAAATACCCTATATTGAATATTAAGATTAATGTCACTCTACACTAGAACATCACTATCAATTTCACTTATTTCACCAAACTTGCACAATATAAGGACTGGATCTATCCTATGTAATGCATAACGTGAATAGTGCACTCTGCGATTTGTGACTTTTTTTTTGATCGAACTTGACAGAACCTGACAGAACCTGCATAATGTGAGCTGTTTATGGTGGGACAGAGCTAACCATGTGTAATATGTGTAGATAGTGTGACTCTGTGGCTAGCCCTGTATATCCACCTTGATAGTGCAGTTTGTAATTTGTAACTTATTAGTGAATTATCCAAGACTGACCACAGTCTGGAGTTCATTGAACCTTCAGAGTTGATTGGATTCCAGTCTCATTCACTCTCACTGTTGGTAGGGGGGGTGTGGGGCACTTATCAGCTTAATAATAATGTAGCACATTTGTTTCATCTTGTAATATTTATATGGAGGAAGCTGTACAGTACTAACCAGATAATGGGGGAGAAGTGCACAAGAGGTGCACATACATCTATGTCAATACTATCACCTGGAATGTTCTCGGATCTGCTAACTAGGACAACAATTGAAACCATCTAGACAATGAAGACAATTGGAATGCTCAACCCCTTGATATTGAGCAACCAAGTTGTCACACCCCTAAGTAGATTCATTAGATCTTCACTTACATTTCACCTCTCAACTTCAGATAATTGCTAGCTGATTTTTCTACTCTTACTTTCAATCTAACATCGCCCAAGAACAAGAACGGGAGTATTTCACCACTCCAAGCACCCTTATAGAAGAAACCCCTATTAAAGCCAAACAGCCAGCAAATACCTAGAAAATTAACTCCACAACAAAGATACCTGAATTCTGATCTTTAATAGATCTATTTAGTACTAGTCCCTTGTTTCATGATTTCATCTCGCTTGTAATCTAATCTAAGGACCCTTTCTTGTCATGTTCTCCTTCAATCCCTGGCAGTTCAACTTGAATCAGTTCCTGGCAGATCTGTATGCTTGCACAGATCATGATGCACAAATGGCACTAGTAGCTACACAGTTTGGTCTACTAGTTGGCCATGCAACACAACTAGAAGGTGCTCTAGCATTAGCACAAGCACAACTCGCTGCAATACCACCAGTAACCACATTATCTAAAGCCTTCAAAAAGATTAAGATGTTCTCTGATCCTGGTGAATTCAAAGAAGAGATCAACAAGTTCGAAGATTGGTGGTTGAAAATGAAAACCTACATTGCTATCAACCTAGAAACTATTCTGCCTAAGTCAAATGAGGCAGTAGCAACTGTCTTATCTCGCATGACAGGACAATGAGCAGGAAACTTTGCCACCACTCATCTAGAACATGAAAGGGGCTATACTTGGGATGAACTAGAAACTAATATCATAAAATAGTTCCGTCCCACAGCCAAACAGATTGGGCTCTAGAAAAACTCTGGAAGCTCAAACAAGGAAACAGTTGCACATGTGACTGGATAGATCGGTTCAAGAAACTCTACAAAGAGGCCAATATAGGCAATATACATGGTGTAAACATTATTGAGAAGAATATGAACCCTGACATCCGTGATCAAGTAATCCAACAAGGCAAATGAGAAGTCACTGATGTAGATGCCTAGAAAGATTCATACTCTAGATGCAGAACCCAATAGTAAGGGAAATGCCAGAGCAACTTCAACAATCTGGGTGTACTCGGGAAAGTTGGTTTGGATTGACTGATAGATTTGATTGTATGCATTCTGGAAATTATGCTCAAGTGCCAAGTATGTACATAGTGATACTATGGCAAATGCCATTGTTCTCAATGGTTATTGAATCCTGTGGAGGGTTCTGAAGACGATGAATGGCTTTCTTTGAGAGCTTGCTGGTAGTATCATCAAGCAAAGCTCCTCGGATGAGAGTGATGAATTGGAGTTGGGTCTTGATTTTCGAAAGGACTACAAAGCAAATGAGGTCATCAATGCTAATATCAAGAGGTTTCCTGCACTCAAAGTTAATGTTGTACATTGGAGGAGGTAATTTTAATGGAAAATGCTCTAATGTATGGCCACAAAATGGTGGGGACTCAGAAAGACAGATTAGAGGGGTGAGTGAGGATCTGTGAGATGGTGCTGGGGATGAGGACCATTGATATATGTCATGTAGAAGGAGGGACTTAAGAAGATGATGAGCATCCTTTGAAAGTATGTACTGTATTTGGAACTCGGAAAATGCTTGAATATTAGTTAAAATGAATTATTTGATAGTAATATACCAAGAGATGGTATTGCTTGATCTTTGAAAGCATTCTCTGATACGCTTAATTGTCAAGCCTGTCATGCATGTGTATAGAAATATTGCCAATTGTTCCTCAAGGATAACAAACCTTATGAAGTTCTGTGATGAACTGTAAAAAAATATCTGCATACATACTGAGCTCACAACAGATGTGGTTGGAATATCCAGTGATGAGTTCAATAACTTATCTTGTCCAGTAAGACTGGAAGTATGATATGGCTTTGGTTCTTTTTATATAGTTGATTGCATCACTTTTGTAATAGCATTCATAACAATAGTGAGAATGAGCATGGTGTATCATGAAAGTCAGGTGAGATTCCAAGTTAAGGTGGGAATGGCAATGAGGAGGCTTCATGATGGTTCTGACTGACAATGATACTAATTGCAATCATGAGTTGACAATGGTAATCAGTAGTTCAATCTCTGCTTCTAGTTAACAGTACGCCTCTTTGAACAAAATACAACCAAATGTCCAACTTCACTGGTCCCAGGGTTCCCATACCAGCTCTTACTAACTAAGAGTCTGTTCATGTGATGAGTGACAGTTGATGGACACTACTATTATTACTTGACATCTCCACACAATAGCTAATTTCTATCTCATTATGACAAGCCTTAGGTTGACAGGCCATACCTTACTAGTTTACTATAAGAACTCTCCAATATTCGTAGTTAAGCCCTAGTCTTTCGAGAATCAGATTGGATTTTAAACAGTTAGATTTACTATAGGACTCTTTTTACTATGGGAAATGAAATCACTCATCATCATTGCAAATATCACTTAGCAATGAAATTTCATTGATATATGTACTGAACCAGCCACACATCATATTCAGTGATAACACTGAATTCTTATTGTTAACAATTACATCAGGTGTGAAGTTTGGAAAAATCAACTGAATTATTGTTATTGCTAGCACACCACGATACAATGAGAATAATGACATTTGAGCTTTGATAACCTACTAGTCCAAATCTGAGTTTCCATGTTCATTATTGTTGTGGAACTCCATCTTGTTAGAAACAAATGTTGTTTTTGCCACTCCCATAGAACGGTTAATGATTTCCCAATGTTTCTGTAAGTCAGCAATAATAGGTGCTAAGAATTGAGAGAAGTAGATTATTACAATAGCTGCTTCTCTGCCATCTGTCTTCATATGAACTCATGAGTCCGGAGTGCCATTTCTTCATGCAAAGTCATCATCAAAAACACATCTGCCACAGTCAGCAATGCAAGATATTGGTTGAATTTGACTTCTTGTATGTGCAGAAAAATGATGGGCTAGTAGGTCAGCATCAAAAATGCAAAATGCAGCAGTGACATGAGTGACAGCATTCGAGACACCACTGGTGAGTTTATTACATTGAGTTTGCAGTGCAACTTGGATAAATCATGTAAGAACAACCTATGAGGTCTAGGGAGAACTTGGTATGATCTGGTAGGGTCATATGTGACTGAATATAATCTGTTTAGCTGACTAATATAAAAATGAGATTTTGTCATACCCTCCCTACAAAATAAGAGTTTTATCATATTTTCAATGTAATAGGGCAGCACCATATGTATATGACCCCATATAAGAGACATCTTAAATCTAAGATCTCATCATATCTACCAATATTCACAAGTACCTGGCCTCACTATAGCACAGTCATTTGTGATCTCACTAGGTATCACCAAAAAGTGTAACAGTAGGATCATCCTTTCAGTCAGTACACACTCAGGCTACTAATCCTAATCCTCAATCCTACACTTTTTATTACACTATCAGTACAATCTTAATCCTACACATTTTAGTATGCATTTAGTACACTTTGTAATATATTTTTTGTGTCACAAGAGGAAAATATATTGAGCAGCAGGAATTGAACTCAGGACTTCAAAATGACAACTGTCAAATATATTAACCATTACACTACATGATCCTTTACAATGTGGAGCATTAACTATATATAACTACTAATCACCAACCTTACATAAGAACTTTACTCCACTTTCTAGTACACTTTTCACTACCTTGTTTATTATACTTTGGATTTGAATATGCATAGTAAATACTTAGTGGGTTGTTTCAAGTGATGCAAGAATTTGTTTGATTGCACAAGTAGATGATATAACACTTTTAGTATGTCAGACACTGTACTGTGCTATTATATAATCAATAAAACAGGTGAGCCAGGCAATATCTGAGGTACACATGACAGAGGTACTGTACATCATATAGACTACATTATATATGACATTACAATTTACTATTGCAATATGTGAATTGTACAGAAAAAAATCACAACTGAGCATATCGCAGTGTGCAAGTTAAAATGTGATCAGGCAGTTGCCTGGCTCTATATGTGATATACTAGTGAATCTACTATGGTATAGTTCAACAACATGGGATCATTTATGACCCTACTGGGTTATACTCAGTTTTCACTGGTTATGAGGTATGAACATGTAATATCATGTATTGTTCAAGTCAGTAACATCAGAGTTGTTAGCACTGCCACCACCATCTTTTCCTCAGACAATGTCAACACACCACAATCACACTATGGCCAGCCCACATCCCAGCTGGTTGGCTGCAGCAAGACTCAAATGCCGGGCAGTGGTCATTGCATGCCATCTGTAATCAGCCCCATAATTGAATGCATGGCAGTCTTGTATGGCCACCTTCTCTTGAGTGCTTCACCCCTAGAGCCACTTGATTCTCATTTGCTGACATAGGGTTTCATATCAATATCAACCTCATGCCCTGTAGCCTGGTTCAATTTGCAGCATGCATACAATCAGTGGCACCCATTTGTATTCATCTAAGTAGCAAACCTCAATTCCTGCCATCCTGTGTGTTTTTTTTTTTTTTGCTTCTTAACACTCATACCAAAGTTGCTCCCTTCCATGATCTCTTTTATTTATATAAAAGTACTCCCTCCACATTCTATGATGTTCCCTCCAATTCTTCTGGATCAGTTGAGCATATTCATTCCAAATCCATTGTCACTGTTTAACCCTGTTGTCTATCTGCCCTCAAGAGTCAACCATGCTGGTGCAATCAGCACCTAGGGATCACCGAAGGTCAGTTTTCACCTTGCCCTCCTCTCAGATTGACAAGCCTGCACCAATGCTAGCATGGAATTGAGGATATCTTGCGGGCCATTATCACTGAAGGAGCCCACAATTGAAAAATCAACATCAGACAGCCAACCTGAGGATCATTACAAGCATGAGAGTCCCCTACCAGCGAGAAAGAAGACAAATGAGAGGGCAAGCAGGCATACCAGCAGTCTTTGGAGAATATTCTAGACAACTATGGCAGACAACATAACTACAATATATTTTGAACACATTCACCTTTGCTTTGAACACTCAGTCCACTCCAGGGCCAAAGATGGCTGACAGCAATTCCACCACCTTGATGACTAGTACTCTCTCAGATATGTCTCATCACTCTACTATTCTCTTGACATGTAGTACCTAGGTTCCCCTGCTATGAATGAAGTGCTAATTTGTTTCATGATATTCATTGAGTGTGCATTGCTGATGTACATGTTCCTAGACCTGAAAGATTCAGGTCACACTTTCCATAATGTGTGTTATGTGAACCATATCACTCTGGCTCATCTGAGTTCAATTCCCAAAATAAGATACATAGTTAATAGTCAACTTCCTGTTGTGCGCTGAGGTTGCAGGAGAGTGGCTGAATCATTCATTGCCCTCCTCAGTCTCACCTTCTGTCGACAGTAGGTGTTGCACACTACTTGCCACACGAAATAGGGAGTTAATATGGAGAACATTTAGGATCTCGCCCTACTATCAGCTTTTGCCATTGACCTCATAAAGGGTTTTCACTGTGCTGTAAGTATCCTTCATAGTCTCTGCGAGATAGTAGTATGGGCACTGATTCTCTGCCATTAAATAGTTGCCATGAAAATTTAGCCTTTGTTTTCATTGGATGCTCTTTTTCCAGTAAATAATGTCACTGGTGTGTGCTAGAGGATTACTAATAGATTCTTCAACAGTGGAAGTTGCTCCACCCGATGGAGTTCAGACAGTGCTAGATTCTGACATTATGTTCTTGATCTCACACATTAGCTATACTTTCTTGTGCCAGGACTTTCAATTTGTTAAAGTCCAAGAACAGCCTTTGGATTCTTGGACAGTTTATCTGCAAGGACCATTTCTAACCCTGATGACGGATAGCATCAGACATTTAGTGGAGCAATTCCAGTTTTTCACTATGGTTAATCTTCAATCACTTGCCCAAGTCCATGGCCTCTCGTGTCCTACACGACTCCTTTGTCCTGCACTAGTCAATGCTCTGAGGCTGCATCAAGATTGTTAATGCTCTGCTATCTATCTGACATTCAAACTCATCATGAGTTCTCATTGGAATGTTTGGGTTATTCAATTGCCTCCACCTCAGAGGGTCAATGCTCATGTGGCATCAGAGCGGGTTTGAGTAATGAAAGATCATCGCTGCACGCACACAAATGAGTGCAATGAGGAGACCAATTGGCAACTAGACACAAATCCAGGCCATCAACAGGCTCTTCATCAGGCTGAGAATGAGGTTGTGAAGAGTAGCAGACATCCAATTTCCTTTCCAGATCTGAGGGATTTCCAAGACAAACAGAAAATTATTGAGGAGTGTCAGGAGAAAATGGTGCCTGGTCAGTTTACTCAGACAGCTTGTGCAGTTTGCATATGGGCACTACCTTTCTCTGATATGACGGAAATCCACCCCACTGCTGCTCCTCTGGGATTTCCTTGAAATGTGCTCTTACCATCACATGTGCTACCCTCCACGTACAACGTTGACTTATATTCCAATGCCATTTTATGTGCAGAAGGCATGACATCTGTGGATTTGCTCGGCCTGCTATGAGTTTGCATAACATGTTGCAATGCTTTGCAAAAAAATCCTCTGAAACAACTGAAATATGCTGTTATAGACCATATTATTTTTCCCTTTATTTCTACTATTTTTCCTAGCTTCTATAATAACTTTCGCATTTAGCCCCTATAACCTGATTCTTCTAAATGCTCAAGTCTATCCATAGATCTAGACCTCCAGATCTCATGGCATCCTCATGCCATTATCTATAACTCATCCAAGGTCTAGATCACCTCATGCTCGCCTCATGCCCCTATCTATGACTCACTCACCTCATGTACTCCTCATGATATGCTTCCCTTCCATGCCATGGCTGTACTGATATACATGTTAGCCTCATGTATGCCTCATCTACCAAGCATGTAGAATAGCATATCATTAGATCTAGTGTACACAAGTGTAAACCCCTATCTAGTATATAAAGGCCCAAAAGCCACCAGAGGATCTCAGTCTTGTCCTCTTGGTCTTTCCCACTCATTGCTAGTGAGGGCTAGGAGCTACATTCTTATTCATACTTGCCTTTTGATTGAGCTAAGCCCTTCTGGTAAGGCTTGGTTGTTTCATTAGGACAAGACTTCTAACGATCCTTGGCACCCTAGTCCTCACTGATCATTGATCCCCTTGCCATAGTCACTAGTAGGAGATCTCACAGACACTTGTGGTATTGAAGGCAATGTGCTAACTATTGAACGCATCTAGTGCCCATCAAACACAAGGAGACATCATCAGAGAGCAGAGATAGTATCATATGGGATTGGAGTACCTGTTACCCTAGTAGACCACCAAGTCCCTCTCATCAAGCCAGCAGTAGGCTCTCATTGTACAGGACAAGAAGTCGAGCCCCTCATTTCTCGCCCTATAGGCAGAGTGACTCAGTATATCATCTGGCAACACCAGTCAGATCGCCCATGCCTCTTAAGAACCCAGTAGATTGAAAGCATGTAATTAATCACAGTAGAACATCCTCCAACTCTGCCATCTTCACTCCAGTTACAACCTCAGAGGCCACACTTTACAAGCCTCTGCATTACCATATATGCAGAGCATTCCTTCCTTCAGAGATCTCAGATATTATCCAAGAGGGAGTTCAATTGGATATACAGCAATAAGCAGAGCAGGCCCATATCCAGCAGATCAGATAGAGAGTCCACAGAGCCTGTAACCATATCAAGGCATGATTATGTAGTCAGGAGAACCATATGCACAGATCAACTCCTGATCCTCTCATATCTGTTATACCACCGTGCTGGTCCCAACTTCCTCTTCCTCATATACCTTTACATCTTACTCCAAGAACTCTTAGACCAAGAGCACTACTCCACCTCCCTTCACGTTTACGTGAAAATAGTATATGCAACTAGCCATCTTATACCTAGGATCCGCAGAATACCTAGATTCACTGCAGATCAACTCCCTCATTCTATTCCTTGCTGAGTCTCTCCTCCACCTTATCCTGAATCTGAAGCAGAATCAGAAATAGGCAACCAATAAGTGTGGATCATTTCAATCAACATCAAAATTTGAATACTGACCAAAGGAAGCGCTTTCAATCTAATGTCACCAATCTTGCTAAGCATAAATTGGGTGAACTCTATCAGCCCAATTCACCCTATCACTTGATCTTGAAAATCTTGCATTGTATCAAACGACAACAATCTTGTAAAGTTCATAAAATTTTATGAACCAGTTCCTCATCACTATCCTATATATCTACACCACCTTACTCCTTGCAATCCTGTATTGTATTCGGAGATCAACCAAGAAGGATCTTCCCATCGCAATTGACTTTTCTCATAACTCTAAGTTCTGGTTGATTACCATTAGTGACCCTACCATCACCTGGAATATTCTCAGAGCCCCACAAGAAGCAGAGCTAAAAGACAAAGAACATCCTTGGGCTAACAAGAATAACAATTGGAACCATCTAGATAGTGAAGATGGTTGGAACACTCAACCCCTTGAAATTGAGCAACCAAGTCATCACACCCCTGAGTGGATTGATTGGATCTTCACTCACATTTTACCTTCTCAACTTCAGATAATCGCTAGCCAATTTTTCTATTCTCATTTTCAATCTAACTCACCCGAGAACAAGGACAGGAGTATTTCACTGCTCCAAGCACTCTTGTAGACGAAACCCCTATTGAAGCTGAACAGCCAGCAGATACCTGGGAAATTGACTGCACAACAGAGATATCCGGTTTCTGATCTTTAGTACTGTAGATCTATCTAGTACTTGCCCCTTGTTTCTTGATTTCATCTCGCTTGTAATTCTAATCTAAGGATCCTTTCTCGTCATGTTGTCCTTCAACCCCTGACAATTCAACTTGAATCAGTTTCTAGCAGATCTGTACACTTGTCCAGATCATGATGCCCAACTAGCAGTAGTAGCCACACAGTTTGGCCTGCTAGTCAGTTATGCAACACAACTAGAAAGTGCTCTAGTAGCAGCACAAACACAACTTGCTATAGTACCAGCAGTAACCACATTGTCGAAAGCCTCCAAGAAGGTTAAGATCTTCTCTAATCCTGATGAATTCAAAGGTGAACTCAAGAAGTTTGAAGATTGGTGGTTGAAAATGAAAACCTATATTGCTATCAATCTG
>JBBPRH010000143.1:0-51365 GCA_038092915.1 Boletus pseudopeckii
TTGTGGCTTCGTCCCATGGGCTCGTTGTTCATATTTCACTTGTGGCTCGCTATGTTGTTGTTCCCCGTTGTTTGTGCTTGTCTGTTTGGTTTCCGCATATCCGCCACTGGCGCATGTGCGCTTTTGTATCCTTTTGTGCTACCTGTACTCTATAGTAACCCTTACCCAATTAGATTATATCCCTATAAATGGGAGGTGGCACCGCACGTTTGTTTCTCAACGTAAGTACCTTTAGTGATGTTATGAGGTACAACAATCGTCATTTTTGAACTTAGAGTGCAGTCTAGCAACTTTTCATCATCAGTCGGGGATTGGCAACTCCGCACGCTGCTACGATTCTTAAGGGCTGGCACAATAATGAAAAGCTACAGGTCCACAAAATATAATAATGTACAACCATGGGCTGCCACATGGTGCATACAGGACATCTTGAAACACTAGTCAATTGTATTTACTGCACAGCTGAAATCATTGAGTGCAGCTTTGATGGGCAACAGGTAAAGACTTACGTTGAGTCATGTTTCCGCAAAGTGGACTCGGGCGCTCCGAGTCTTTGCTCCACGCGGACAGCAGAGATGGTCGTAAGGTACGTTTCAGCAATTGGATCACCGGTGTCGCCAATATGATAGAATTCAGAGTGCACTTTGTTGAGCATGTCTCCGGGGACACTGAGACCAATCTCCTCCTCGATCTCCTCGATTGCCTTCTGAGCAACAAGCATCATCTTGGCCGCACTTAGCTTCTTCTGCAAGGCTTCATGCCACATCCTAGCCTTTCTTTGTTTGTTGGACATAGGAGGAGATGAGATGTGTATCTGTGTGCGGTCAGAATATAGGTGAAGAATCAATACAAGACTAGATACCTTCCCCGAAGGGTAAGAGCGACCACTTCTGGAACTTGAGCGCGAGGAATCCAACAAACGAGTGACCTCTCTTCTAAGAGATTCACTTGAAGAATGGCCACGTATTGCGTTAGGTGTATGGCACACATTGGGTACAGGTCGTGGCTGATCTCCGGGGAGGAGAACAATAACGATAGGCTCGTTTGTGGGTGACATGGGACTTTCCATGCTTGCAGTGTAGGGCAAGCGAAAGCAAATCAAGAGCTGCATTCTTTATATACTACTACAATCGGAGCAGCGGAGTTTGGAATAGAAACGCAGTTATGCCAGTTCCGTATTGAGGATGCCTTGGTCGTAGATCAATAACGGGGGAGGGTCAGCGTACAGAAAGCTTCCCAGACTACCAAGATGAGGGATGTCTGGGGGGCGAGAAGTGGATTCTAAGTACGATTGAAGTTTCTCGAACCCCTCTTCCATCTGGGAGCCTATGGCTTTTGGTGCGAGGACGTCACCAATAAATGCCAAGACGGTCTTCATATCGCCGATCACTACGCTGTTCAACGTATCCGTCCACTCAAGCCATGGGGAAGTCTGCGAGTTGCCTGCCGCCCTCCGCTTCGGTGGCCTAAACGTAGTGGGTTGCTGTAGTTCTGTCTCAAGATAGAAGCGCGCAACGTGTACCAGCTGTAATTGGATCAACAACTTGATCCATAATGAAGGATGTAGTTACCCATGTAATCTGAAGAGCTACTGTGTAGGAAGAAATTTCTGTCGCCTGGCGAACTGTAACCATCCCGGTATCCGGATGTTGCATCTCATCCAAGACGCCGCACCACCCTGGACAGGCAATATCGTATAGGCCCGAGTTACTTGTGCATGGTATTGTCCCAAAACGACACCGAGGAGCCGGCGGAGGCTGCGACGAGTATGCTGTTGCTCGTTGGGGCGATGCACGCGGGCTTGTCGCTGTGAATGGGCCATGGAGAGAGCGTCGTCCCGGTTGAGACGTCGAGATAATTGAGCTTGCCGTCAAGAGACAAGGCGAAAAGATTCTGACCCAGCCGAGGGATTCTAATAGTCGGTCTCAAGCCTGTAGCCGAGCTACTTAGCAGACGACCAAGCACTAGTGCAATCTATGCTTTAATATATCAATGTACAAGGGATATTTCGAGAACATGATCCCACAGCTGAAAAACGAACCACTTCGCTCTTAGAGGGGACAAGGCTCGAGTCAGAGTGGCAAAAATATCACCTAGAAAATGTCAAGATGGAATATCGTGAGGGAAACTCAATTGAGAAAGCAGGCACGAACCTACGGGGAACGGTGGCAATAGTAGCCATATACCACCGAGGCCTCTCTTCCGTGCCCAACAGCCTTCTACATTGGTAGCCTACTGGTTACCAGTGCGCTTTTTTCTGTTCCGATTAGTCGCAATTGCGAGACAATGACAGTATCCTAAAACGGTGTCAGATGAGTCGTCGAGGAAATGATGTTACGGCGGAAGATGAGGTACGTGAAAACCGCGCTTTCGAGCGAGCCTTTGTCCATGCCTGGGTCACCGATGTTATGATGCTTTGCGAATGTGTAAATCCGTTCTTGCGTGACCCTGTAGTTATAAACGCGATATGGGTGGGCAGTAGCGGGATTCTGGGAGGCGCGGCAGATTGGGGGTCAGTGGAAGTAGAAGTAGGGCTGACAAGAGAAGGGTGTTCTTGAGTGGACCTGGAAGAGTATTGGCACAGAAGCGACAAGTCTCTCTGAGGGGTGCAACGTGAATGGGGAGTTTGAGATCAGCGTGTAGGCACGCGTAGTAATTTACTACCAGGCTAGGTATCGGTACGCAGTGCGACGCTAACCTAGGGTTTACGCTCGCCAAGTGCTTCAATATATCTTGCAAACGTACGGAATCGTTTCCGCTTGGAAGAGATATGTCGAGCGTTGCCCCTTGGGGGATTGCAGATGCAAGGGTTGACTCGGTGCCAGTGAGTGTAGGGTCAGGCGATGATATCGCCTCCGGCATTCGCGTGGAGGTGGTAAGCATTTCATTGCTCTCCCGCCCGGCGAGGGTGTCGTCAGGAGGAGGAGGAGTAATGTGGGATCCGTTCCTTGCTCTGAGTCTCGGACGTCGTGTAGACGTGGTCATTTCTCTAGTCGTACAGGGTTCGTGTGGAGGAGAAGAGGGCGGGAGATATTTGTGGGGGAGACGGAGAACGCCACCTTGGTTGGTGGACGGAGGATGGGGATGAGGAACGACATGGGGAAGGTGAATATGAGTTGTGAGCATGTTCTAGAGCCAGGCTTAGCGATACTCAGAACTGTGCAGGAGCTGGAGAGGAGGTGGATGAATATGGTGTCGGGGACGTGATGGGCGGAAGGCAAAAGGAGAAATAGCGGGGCTGTTATGTTCCCACCTCCTGACTGTATGGCACGAACCACTTCGTGTGACTGCATGTACCGTGCTTCGCTCAATACATGCATCATATGCACCATGACCGATCTTCCCGTCTATCGGTGTGTCCATAGGTCGTGGAAGGTACGTGTCCGCCGTGTCCATCGTCGCCGAAGAGAGACAATTTCCGGACGGGCGAAACGCACACATCGCAAATGTTCAGAGGGTGTCCGCTGTGTTTGTTCTATCCGACGAGGGACAGTTGCCAGACGTGCGAAATGGAAACATCGGACGATCTGTAGATGACGCCGTCTTGTACAATCCTAAAGTATGAGCCGAAGATGTTATCGACACAGCCAATGTGGACCTGGTATGATCTACCCACGCGAAACTTTTGAAGTAGAGAGTAGACGAGGTCTTGTATACTCTGAGAGGATGCAAATTGACGAATAGTCGACATGTAGTAGATTAGTTCGCCGCCACGACTGAAGGCTTGACTTAGTAGTATACCCTGAACGTTCTAGGTTGTTTTGCTCCTTCGCGAACGCTCTACCTCAGTTTCAGCCTCCATCTCCGTTACGGCAGCCTCTGCCCAGGTGTCAAACCCTCCCTTGTCGAATGCCTCTGCGAGCCTCTGCTGGGCTGAATCTTCATTAAATGCCGTTGGTGTTGAGGACTCGTGTCGTGGCTTTGATGCAACAAGGAGAACGGGGTCACCATCGACCGAATCGTGAGAGGTAGGAAGTCGATAGATTTTAGCTGTCAACAGCGGCATGGATTGTGATACCCACGTTCGCATGCGTGCAGCAAACTCTGATGTCTGTTGTTGGACCTCGGTCAGCCATAGTGAAGGGATGTGTTAGGATGGGCCCACGTTGTGAACATCCAGATAGGCCATGATACCCGCGACGGAAGCGGTTGCACTCGACATGACGATGGCAGTGGCGATGGCAAAGGCCTTGAAGGTGTAGAGAGGGGCATTGAAACGGTCTTGTTCGCTCACACTGGGACGTATTGGCGCAGAGCCTTTGTGCGCAACAAATGGGGCTGGCGAAGAAGGGACTCGACGAATACGACGAGGAGGTACGGGCATGGACGTGCGCACGACGACGCGTCCACTTGCTCGTCGAGGAGGGGCAGTGGAGATGTGCATGGACCTGTACCTGCGAGGGAGGGAATAAGCCATTGGGAAAACTCTCAATAGCACACGGATGCAATAGCTTAGAAGATGCTCACAGCCACCTAAACATAATTATGAATCACTACCATCATGGCGACATTCCCCAACGAACTCTGGATGACTGTTTTTGAGGAGCTCGATTCTCCAAGAGACCTCGCATCCGTCGTACGCACAAACAGACGCTTCAAGTCCCTTGGCGTCAGAGTCCTTTACAGACATATCATCTGGTCAGACCCGCTCAAGTTTATCAGGAACCATGCGTTCCTACAGGAAAATCCGGCTCTGCGCTCCGTCACTCGCGCACTCACCCTCGGTATATCCACCGCGACCTCGCAGCTTGATCGCATCGAGCAAATCAGCCGTGCGAGAGCCATCATACACCTCTCTGGCGACATCACCTTTATCCACAGACCCAATCGCGCCCATGAAGCGCGCATCTTGGATGAAGTCGGCATCGCTAGCCCCGTCGATCTTCTTGCCTCGGACAATGTCACCGACACCATGTACAACCACGCCTTGACCTTTTCCAACCTCCGAGAGCTCACTTTCAACAGCATGGTCCTCCCAGATAACTTTTATGACCTTGTGCATCGCTTCCCTGCACTTGATAAACTCGTCATCGAAAATTGCACCCCTCCCCTCCGCCCTCATCTCACCAGTCTCCATCCCCGAGACCTCCCCATCACTGAACTCACCATCGTAGGCCTACGCGGTCGCCGAGATCCACGCGAGCTTCGCGCATTCGGAGAGGGTCAACACCTCCGTGTCATTCGCTTCGACTGGACCTGCTACATCTACAAACACTTTTGCGAAATGCTCAATCCACCCAACAACTGGGCCCAGGGCTTCGTCGTTGTTCTACCCCCCGGCATGACCGCCCTTCAAACATTGCACACCCTCCATCCCCAGGACGTTACGCCAACACAGCAGCTCTTCCTCCCCTCTCACCACGATCCAGTCCCATCTCCCCACATCCACACCATCGACGTAAAGTTCCCCACCCAAAAATCCTGGCAGTCTTACGTCTCCGAACCCCATGACCAGCTCATCAACCCATTTGCCGAGTTTTTGGCCAAGTGCCCCCGCGTCACCGACTTGCGGATCAGAAATTACCTCCCCTGGCTCCGCTTACCCGATAATGCACTTCCGAATCTGGCGTACTACCAGGGGCCATTGACTACAATCAAGTCCGTCGTCTTTGGTCCACGTCGACTAAAACACCTCACTATCAGGGACCCGACGGGTGGCCTGGCTGCATTGGAGAAAGCTTTCAAAGAAATCGAGGCAAGCGGGGGTGGCCTCGACCTCGAGAGTCTCTCCGTGTTCATCGGCTGGTGGGACGACGAAATTCTCTACGCCGTTCTCCATCATTTTAGTCGCCTAAAGCGACTCGAGATCATGTACAAGGAAGGGGATCCAACCGAAGTACGTCCCTTCCACTTTGTTCGTTCTCTCATCACGACGTGCGGTGCTAAAAGGCGCGGTACATACAGGAAGTAGTGCTGGGCATGGGCGCACATTTCTTTGGGCTGATGCCCCGCTTGTGGTCCGTCCGCGTGTTTAAAGTCATCCCCCCCGGCGTCGACAATGTCGGCGCGATTGCAGAAAGCCTCAGTGCGCGAGGATATCCACATCGGTCGATCCAACTCGCACTTGGGGAGCTCATCGGTGTCGACGGTCCTGAACGGGGTGAATTGGACGATGTCGAATTCGAAGAAGCCAAATTTGGCACGTCGTCGTCGTCGTCGCGCGTGGGGTGGACAACAATTCCGGAGGAACCTGAGGAGGTCATCTTGAAAGAACTCATTCAAGCGTGGAATCGGTATTGTCCGGCGTTGAGGGAGATACAACTAAAGGCAGGGTATGTGTGGCGGAGAGCAGGCCCCCACGATGTCTGGACGCAGCGGGCAACCAAGGTGAGCCGCGTGCGGGACGCGGGGTTTGAGGAAGCATGACAGGAAGAGGGGATGAACAGTGTATCTATATATCGACGTGTGTCTTCTCATCTTACTGTATGTACCCACTGTAAAAGCGTAGTCCAATAACCAGTCAGCGCCCTATAGGGACTGTCCAAATTTGTGCGTGACTAATCCCCTGGCATGCGCTAGTGTGGCACATAACGCGTCAGTCCTGGCACCGAAGGCCATCGAGTCTAATCACACAACGGACATCGTAATGCAATGGAGTGCAAAAATTGTGAGCTCAGACAACGCCAGTTTTATTGCGAACATTGTCTACGGAACCAGTAAGTTAAACGTGCCTCGATCTGCTTCCCACTGACCCTCCCCGAAACAGTCTACGTGACATTCGCTTGCAAACGCAGCGCTTTGCGAAGGATCGCGATGAGCAAGTCGGCAGGGCCTCGCGCGCTCTCAAGGTGACCGAAGGATCGAGAATGACGAGGGCCGAACTGGCGAATTGTCAGAGGCGGGTGGAGGAGCTCGCAGAGGGATTGACGAGGCTGAAGCGGGACAATGATACCAGTGCGTACCTTTCGCCATCCCCTACTACATCACCTCGTGATCTCATTTTTTTGACGTGTTGTGTTCACGCATGTCCTCGTTTGATCCACTTTTTTTTTGTCTTTCAGAACGTGAGCGGCTACGCCAGCTGCGTGAATCCCTCGCAGCCCGTCGACGGACCCTCTCTGCCGCACGTCTCATACCCGCACCACCATTGGACACATTGACTATCAAAGAGACGCAAGAGTTGCATGCACTCTCATCGGCGCTTGCGCGCGCACGCTCGGGGCTCGTCCAAGAACTCGTCGAAGTCTTCCACGTCGTCGAGGTAGGCGGACGACCCCCAATTGGGGGGAAGGCGGGTACCAAGGGAGAATGGACCATCGGCGATTTGATTCTGCCCGTTCCGGGGGATATTCGACGTACGCATGTTTCTATTGAATCTACCCGTGTCCCGCTAAACCCATTCCATCTATCATCCTCACGCTCAAATATTGTCACGGTACAGGCTATCCCCCAGACCATATCAATGCCGTTATCACACACACAATCCATTTCCTTGGACTACTCACATTCTATCTAGGTGTCAAACTCCCTTTCGAAACAGAATGGAGCGGAAAAAAGTTTGGGGTTGGGCAACCGTCAATCGGGGCTGGTAAAGGCGGGGAGTCCGGTAGCTGGGCCAAGTATGTTCTTCCCTTTCCCTTTTCATACTGCATGCAAGGTGTATATGTGGTTTTTATGTGGATCGGGTATCTAGATGGACGATGAAACACCCATTATGTCTCACAGCCTCCTCCTCCTCCTCCTCGTCACCTTCGTCCCCACAAACCCTTCTCCCGACGTCTGCGCCGCCAGCAGCATTGACAATAGCGTCTTCGACGACTCTCGCACCGCCAACAGAACCCAAGGCGTCCTTTACGACAGCATTTGCGATGCTGTTGTACAACGTGTGCTACCTTGCCCATACCCAAAGTGTCGAGATACCACTCTCACAAGCAGGCGATGCGCTCGGGAATCTCTGGGCGGTGTGTTGTAGCGGCGAGTTGGGACGGTGCGTCGATCCTTCCCTCTTTTTCCGTTCTTTTTTCATCATCCTTTCATCCCATCTATTTCGGATTCGTATCAGTCGTTCGCATGAAACGACGCCGAGTTTACCGCCTCCGACGCCCTCTACGTTTCCACTTGATTTTGCACAGGTCCTTCAAGCGACGACAGCGAGTCCAGCGCGGGGTAGGCGGCGTGTTGCTATGGTGGGGGCGGGGACAGGCATGATGCAGGACACCATGGCAAGGGTAGGGGATGACCATGGGACATCAGGCGTGCGGTCCCCGATGCGGAGACGACCGGATCGGATCGCAGAGGAGGAGGGGTGGGAGGTGGTGGATGATGACGGGGCTGACGATGGACTTGGATGATCATCGAATCGATCACCTGTCGTTAGAGTTAGAGATCATAGATGCGATATGCGATTGCCATTTAGTGGTTGGTAACTGTACACGAGCAGTGCTAACTGACAGCCTTTGAGTCATCTGTCTCTGCGAATCCATGAACAGTTACATGTATTCTCGCGCCAATCAAAGTACCATGCTAACACAGCTCCTAATACTATCACGCTTTATTAAGGGCCCGGACGGTTTCTCAGCTCCGTCCTTCAAGTTGGGAATGCCGAGCCTGGTTTTCGTGAGTGCGCATTCCGAGTGTTTTCGGGCTGTCCAAACCTCACGAACCGATGCCGTGCTTTCCGTCTTCCAAAAGGGGGTTACAGGACACTCAGAGCGTCGACGTACGTCCCGTGACACACACGCTCTCTTACTTACCACGAAGTTTGACTGCGTTCATCGTACACAAGTCCGGCTCGCCGCGCTTCGGGCATGTGTGTCGTATCTGACGGCTTCCGACGCCCACCAGCTGGCTCAATCAATATTGTCAATGCTCTATCCGATGCTCGATACCCTTCCCTCGCTCCCGAACATGCATCTCAAAACGTTCTTGAGTTCGTTGACGGCCCTCTACTCCTCGCATTCCACGCCGTTCACGCCGCTTCTAGTACCCGCACTCTTGTCGTTCTTGCTCGTCTTGATCATGCCCACCGCCGACTCGGGCCCCACACCGACAGTGGCAAAACCGTTCCCCGCCACGAGCACTTCGTTCGCCTTCCCGCCTGGCCAGACCGCACAACAAAGCGACGAAGGCAATGCTGAGGCTGCCGAGGACGAAGAAAATCAACAAGTCCGGAGGGCGGCGTTAGAACTGATGGTCACGCTGAGCGAAGCAAAACCCTCGATAGTAAAATGCGTGGAAGGCTGGACACCCGTCATCGTACGTGCCTGTTTGGAAGGTATTGGGGGAGCTACCTGAGGAAGGCTTGGAAGCGTGGTTGGAAGCCGATGTGTTTCTTTCCTTCTCTTCCTTTTTCGGGGTGGTTCGGGTTGATTCATGTCTGGGAAGCCTTCCGAGGAGTCCCAGGACGAGAGTTACCCACAGGTCTATGCACAGTCCCTTGACCGCCTCACATGTGCCCTCGGAGGAAAGGAGGTCCTCCCACCTGCTTTCCAGTACATCCCATCGATGCTCGTGAGTTATGATTGGTGACTGCGGGACGCAGGTCTGATGGCAATCGCCGCCATAGGAGAAGGCACCAGCAAGGTATGCCTGCCATCCTTCCTGTCCCCCTTTCTTTTTCGATGTATGCTCCATAATCCGATTTAGGTGATGCAACTCGAGCTTGGAAAAGTTGTAGAGTGAGGAATATATTTTTGCGCCATGGTTGTACATCTGAAATGGAGGGACGGTGTGTTGACAGCCTCGTGACTCCGATGTTCGAAGATGCTCATCCTCGCGTCCGTTATGCTGCATGCCAGTGCCTGTATGCATTCGCTCTTTCTCCCGTACAAACGCTCACGTAAACCGTGGATTCAGATAAGTGTGGCTGTGACATCAGCATCGCGCGGGTCTTGTTGACCGTTGGGTTGATGTAGGAGATCATTCAAGTTCGTTATCATCGGCAACTCTTTGCCGCGTTGATACCGACGCTCGAAGCCCCCGAACCTCGGTAAATGAGGTCTGACATTCTGCTTGAAGTGACATGGCTGATTTGTCCGTGACAGTATCCATGCCCACACGGCGGCCGCACTCATCAACTTTTGCGAAGGCGTTGAACGGGAGGTGTTTGTTCCATACCTAGATCCCATCGTCGAATGGCTACTCAAGCTGCTTAACCCGCCGAAGCAGGCAAACCAGTCAAAGGATACGTCCAAGAACAGGCCATCACGACGTTGGCCATGGTCGCTGATACAAGCAGGGTCACATTTGCGAAAGTATGTCAACGTCGATGCCACTATCGCTCTCTCTGCCCCAGCCGAAGGAGATTGTCGGATTTATTTTCGGTGACTCATAGCATTACGGGATCATGCCCCTCCTGCTCAACGTGCTCCGAAATGTGAATGATCCAAGTCACCACAAGTTGCGTGTCAAAGCCGTGGAATGTGCCGGGCTCATTGATATGTATGTACCTGATTGTCTGACGGCTCGACTAAACCGCACTCTTTGTAGCAATGGCTGTCGGATGCAACGTCTTCCGACCAAATGCGCGTACGCTCATCGACACCTTAATTAATATCCAGAGTAGGACACTTTTATTATTTTGTTGATCTGACACCATTTCCCTGGACAGATTCACCCGTCGATCCTTGGGACACGCGTTTGGCGACGTAGTTGATCACAACATGGGCCAAGATCTGTCAGGCACTCGCACCCGAAATTTGCCGGTAGTAATGCCGCCGTTGTTCAACGCGGCGAGTGCTAAAGCCGATGTGTCCGTCTACGGTAAGCTCGACTTGCGCGGGCGCGGGCGTGTATGTTCATGCACCCATCACTTTTGTTTCGCGTGTGGTAGATCGACGAAGAGGGCCATCTTGAGCACGAGGGATGGGAAACCATCTCCATGGACGGCCAAATCGTCTCAGATTTTCTGTGTTTGCTAGTCTGGTTGCAAGCTTCAAGTTGGGCCGGAGCAATGCAAATTTATAACATCGCGGTTCAACGTTCCACAAGAGTAATATTAATACCGTGAAGAGTGCGCCTTCTCGTTAGAAGCATCACGGTATGCTCTCCCGAGCCTCTAAGAGGTACAATGTTCAGCCTCTTCAATGCCAGACTTTAGAGGATATGATAACTTTCAACATGAATAACCAGTCTGGATGGCACGTACTTGATCGCTTTGCTACCCTCGTTTGACGTATTCTACGAACCAACGACATGTATATAAGTACGAGGGGATAAGTGGATGGTCCATCATGTAAGCAAGCTTGATGATGGATCTCCGGTTCGGAGTCGTAAGTACATCATTCTTGAATCTAGTATCATGGCCAAGGATAAGCCCGGTGAGGCATCGACCAAAAAAGCGGCTGCAAAAAACCAGAAGAAAGCCAAGGCTGCCGAAAAGACTGCACGCAAAGAAAAGAAGAAATCCACGAAATCCCAATGCGACAAAGATGACCAAGACGACGACGACGAAGATCTCGAAGATATCCTCGAAAAAGTGCGTTCAACTGATCCGGACATCCATGATCGTCATCATCATGTTATGTTCCCGTAGATAAGACAAGAATGGGAGGCAGTACATACGGTCACGGAAGAACTTGTGGAAGGACCTCCGAGTAGACGTGCTAATGCCACTCTAACGCCATGTCCGAACGGAAGTCACCTTTGGTGCATTGGAGGAGAGTACTTTAGCGAAGACGGGAAAGCAGCGCGTATCGTATCCATTGCCTCCTGCAATTCCTGCTGACTCGGGTAATCCGCGACTTACTAGTACTTTTATAATGACGTGTTTCGCTACTCACCAGACAAGGTACGTCTTAGAGCGACCCAAGTTTATACCCTATCGAATACAGCCTTGTCCTCACAGGACGAATGGCGAAAATTTGTTTCCCAAACCTGTCCTGGTCCCCGTTCTGCACACAGCATCGTCACGTCTCCCGCCGGAGGCGGAAAGCTCTATCTATTTGGTTCGGTCCTTGTCATTCGGAAGCCTGCATGTTGTTGACGGCGATCGCTCTCGCTCTCATGTTGTAGGTGGCGAATTTTCGTCTTTGTATCAAAACAGCTTTCATCATTACCGCGATTTTTGGGTTTTTGATATTCCGACGCATACCTGGGAAAGAATCGAAACCAAGGTGCGGCCCAGCGCACGGTCAGGTCATCGGTAGGATGGAGTTGGATATCCTGTGCGTTGTGTCGCTTAGCTGCGGCCTTGAATGTGAACAGGATGGCCACGTGGAAGCATATTATTGTCTTGTTTGGCGGATTTTATGATCCTGGATATCGAAGTGAGTACATGTCATTCTAGTCACCACCTCAACTTAGCTTGCGCGGACTTGCATAATAGCGCAGTACCTCAACGATACGTGGATATTCGACACCCAAGAGTACAAATGGCGTCAAATTGAGTTTAAAGAGTCGGAACGAAAGCCCTCGTACGTGCCCCCAACGTTCAGTTCCGATGCCACTGACAACGGCTTGACCAGTCCTCGCAGTGGCTTCTCCTTTTTGCCCACACCAGACGGCATTGTTTTACATGGTCCGTCCGTTCCATCATGCTCCTCCCCTGGCATGAGCATACGACCTGAAAATGACTCGTGTTCTATCCTACAGGCGGTTATTGTAAGGAATATTCCAAGGGGAAACGTCCCGTTGGCGTCATCCTTGCCGACACTTGGTTCCTCAAGTGCGTCTCGATCCACACACTGATAGTTACGCGGGTGCACCGACAACGGATCTAGGATGAACCTCGATCCATCTCTTCCGACCCCCCTCATGCTGAAATGGGAGAAACGCAAGACGGTGTCATCCACGCATACGCCGACGGCGCGGGCAGGGTGTACGATGGCGTTGTGGTCTGCCAAGGGGACCGGGGTGATGTTCGGAGGCGTGACGGACGAAGAGCAGGGAGAAGAGAGATTGGAGAGTGTGTTTTGGAATGACTTGTGCGTGATTATTTCTTTGTTAGCGCGCATATGATAAATGCGAGATTTATGTGCTTTCTTGGATGGAAGGTATGGATACCAGTTGGGAGGTCACGGACGATGGATCGCAATGCATCTCAAAAAGCCGAAAAAGAAAGGCGGCGGGGGGAAGAAGAAGCAGGTGAAGGACGGTGGAGCGATTCTATTAGCACATGACCTCGATGACCACGACGACGATTCTGGAGAAGATGGAGAGGAGACACAGGCAAGTCTAGAACCACGCATTCACGCAGAGTGTACGAGTGTACGCTCAGCCTTCATCGCAGACTAGATCACCGGTGGCGAAACGACCCGTTCCGGAAACCAAGCGCGACGACGAGGTCGATCTCGACGACCCAAACTTGACGAAACCGATGCCACGCTACAACGCCATGCTCGCGGTACTCCGAAATACGCTGTACATGTACGTCTTGCCTTTCATGTCCTTGTCATGACAGTTTCGCATGGACAACGCTACTGTCCTAGCTATGGCGGCATCTTTGAACTTGGCGCGCGCGAGTATACGCTGGATGATTTTTATACGCTCCAGTTGGATAAAATGGAGCGGTTTGTGTGTCTCAAGCCGAGTGGAATTGTTATTCCGACCGAGGCTGAGGAAAGCAGTGATGAAGGGGAAAGTGGAGGTGAAGGGAGCGACGAGGAGGATGAAGATAGCGGAGGCGAAACAGAGTCAGAAGACGAGAGGAAGAAGAAGCGGAAAGGAAAGGAGAAAGGGGGGAAGAGATGGGAGGTGGAAAGTGAAGAGGAACCAGAAGAGCAAGTGGCAGCCAGTACGGATGCAGAAGCAGAAACAGAAACACAAGGAACGGAAGCTGGAAAGCCAGTCGACAAGGTACGCTGAAAGCCGGTCACCCTCTCCAGATTACCATGGCTCACTCATGCCACGCTAGGACGACCTAAGAGTCCGAGCGACTGCGTTCATGGGTGTCACTGCGAAAGATGCAACGCGTTCGGCAGAAGACGTGATCAGTACGCCAGCGCCGGGAGAGACGCTGGCTATGTTCTATGCGCGCTCACGTACGCCCTCTCTGGGAGCACTCTGTTCGACTGAGACTGACTTCTGGGAATAGGCGAGTACTGGGCACAAAAAGCCCATCACGATCATGCGAGAGATAGTCGTGGAAAGCAATTACGACGGGATGGATTCGGGCTGGCCGAGGCGCGGTATGGTGAGTCGGACAGGTTGGGTTCTTGGTTGTCTCACACTCAATGACACCCCACAAACCTCATTAGCGGAATATAAACCGATCTTGGAAGAGGTGGAGAAGATTTTGGCGGAGGCGGGGTTAGATGAGGATGAGATGAAGCTGCAGGGTAAGAGGGAGGTTACTGGTGTGGGTGATGGGCAGAGTCGAAATCGTCGTTGATGGGGATTTATATAACCCTACTATTTGTCGGCACTCATTTAACTTGTATTCTACGTACGGATGCTGTCGATTTATCAACCCGACGAAATTCCCGATTTTGGTAATTCATCCAGTGTTGTTGTTTATCTAGAGCCACCAGGTCGGAAAAGCCCAAGCTAGATCTGACTCGCACTTGTTATGGTACGTCCCGCACCCTGTGCCTTGGATAAGCTCGCACCCTGAACCCTTTCTAAACAGGCTATGCAAAGCATATCGCCCGCCATGAGCGCCTCTCTCGTAGGAGCCACCACCACCACCGAAGCCTCACCCGAGCGACCTTCCTCGTTCACCTCGACGCCCGGGACGCACACCGCACCCGCGCACACACCCATGCCACCCGAACTCGAACAAACCCTTGCACTAGTCTCGGCCCGTCGTTCCGTCCTCGGCTACCTCCTCCTTTCGCGCGGCGACCAGGTCTCTATCATCCGACATTCGGGCGTCGTTTTCGAGGGCGAGCAGGGGAGGAAGTATGCGGGCGTAATTGGACGGATTGTGGAGAGCGTGCAGGCGGGATTGGAAGAGGTCAGCGGAGAAGAGAATGATGGGGTGCGTGGTCGTTTCCGTCGTCTTGTGCACACTTTTCTTTGTTTCTGGCTTGCGAATCATCTCATCGAATGCTTTTTTTTGCAGGATCATATTCGGTTTATGAGAATTAGGACGAAACGGCATGAATTGATGATTTCACCAGGTGTGTTTGTTCTCTTCTGTGCATGCTCGAGAGCGGATTGGTTGATGTGTATGGCACAGACGATCGATATCTTCTTGCTGTGTTACATGACCCAGCCACTTGATTCCGGGACTGTGTTTGACTTGGTTCTCGCATCTGTATTCTTAGGTACATATTTTCTTTTTTGCATAATCCAGGCTCTTTCTCGGATCGCCACATGCTATTATTGCTACAATACACAGCTATGCATCTACGCCCATCCACGCCTTTAGAGGTGACCACGAACAGGCTTTGGGACATATCTGTGGACAAGGATCAAACAGCAGGCATGATTGAGAAAACAAAGGTATGCGTACGGCTCTTCGAGATACGTCACTTCCTCCGGTGTCAACGTGATGTCGGTCACGATGCTCTCCTTGAGCCGTTCGATGGAATTGACACCCACAATGGGACTCGCAATCTTTTGACCGACCCAGGCAAGTGCGATCTGTCCCATCTTGACACCCTTTTTATTCGCGAGTTCCTCGACGCGGTTGATGATGGTCTTGTCAGCCTCTGAAAACTTCTTCTCGAACATGGTGCCTTTAGCGGCGGTACGCCGGACGCTTTCGGTGCCAATGGGACGGGCGAGGTCTCCTGCTGCGAGAGGTGCCCAAGGTATGACGCCGATCCCGTTGAATTTACAGTATGCCAGCATCTCGCGCTCCTAGGTCACGTGAAAGGATGCCCCATTAAAGTGACGCAGACGATGGGACATACCTCCTCGCGGTAAAGCAACGAATACTCGTTTTGCATGCTGACAAACTTGGTCCAGCCGTTCTTCTCGGCCACCTCGTTGAGGTGGGCGAATTGCCAGCATCGCATCGAGCTTGCACCGATGTAGCGCACTTTACCGCTTTGAACGAGGTCATGGAGGGCCTTCATCGTTTCCTCGGCGGGGACCTCATGGTCGTATCGATGGATTTGGAGGAGATCGAGGTAAGATGTCCCCAAACGCACGAGAGAGGCTTCGACCGCGTTGAAGATGGCTGCGCGGGAGAGACCACTCTGGTTGACGTATTGTGGTGATTCTTTGAGGTCAGGAACAAGCCACGAGGAGACGCTGACATCCTCGGCGACTATGCCATAACATTTCGACGCGATCACGATCTGGTGACGGGGGATTTGATACTAGCAAGATGATGAGAGGAGTCCAGGGGAACGAGAACACCGGGTTACCTTTTGGATAAACTTGGCCACGATGCGTTCGGATTCACCGTTGGAGTAGAGGTTGGCGGTGTCGATCGTGTTGACGCCGAGGTCCCATGCGGCTTTGAGGACCTTGAGGGAAGGTTCTTCCTCGAGGACCCACGGCTAGATGAGGGAGATGTGGATATCAGATCACGGATCTTGGCACGGCGCGGCGAGGAGGACGAAATCAGAGAAGGGGAGTACGCACGCTCCATTTCGATGAACCAAAGCTCATGGCCCCCAGCTATGATGATGCACACATGTTTGGTCAGCGTCGACGGATGCCATGTCATGTTGCAGCTGGATATTTGCATGTGGACTTACAACAGGGACGGAGACTCGGAGACCAGACTTGCCGAGCTGACGGTATCCAACTTTGGGGGTGGACATGATAGGGCAATATGATGAGGACGTTAAACGAGGACAAGGGTGAGTGACTCTCACTCGAACACAAGCCCTTGTATTTATCTTCCCATGCCGATGACGCACATTGCGGCACATGTACAATGGCGTACGACACGGGGACTACGAATGCCCGAAACTAGTAGCCGCTCGTAATCAAACCAACGTAAGCGCAGTCATTGGATTCATCATGTGGGGTTGCGGCGTGTGCTGACTGTATAGAGCTACAGCATCGTGATGCTGGTTGCTACAGATACACAGGTATACAGGGTATATATATACATTTACGTTGACTGCACACGCCTCGTACGATCCCGCCTTAATCGTGACCACGAACAGGCTTTGGTAAGTATCTATTGCAACAGTCAGTAACAGCATGATGTGAACCCGAGAATACATACGGCGCTTCAAGATAGGCAACTTCCTCTGGGGTCAACGCGATGCCGGTCACGATGCTCTCTTCCAACCTCTGAATGGAGTTGACACCCACGATGGGACTCGCAACCTTTTGACCGACCCAGGCCAGTGCAATCTGTCCCATCTTGACACCCTTTTCATTCGCGAGCCCCTCCACGCGGTTGATGATGGTCTTGTCGGCCTCTGAGAGTTTCTTTTCGAATATGGTGCCCCTGGCGGAGCTGAGCCGGACACTTTCGGTGCCAATGGGACGGGCGAGGTCTCCTGCTGCGAGAGGTGCCCAAGGTATGACGCCGATCCCGTTGAATTTACAGTACACCAGCATCTCGCGCTCCTGTGTGAGATCAAGAGGACGTCAAAACGATCCATGCAGGCGATACCCACCTCTTCGCGGTAAAGCAACGAGTACTCGTCTTGCATGCTGACAAACTTGGTCCAGCCGTTCTTGCTCGCCACCTCGTTGAGGTGGGCAAATTGCCAGCACCGCATCGAACTTGCGCCAATGTAGCGCACCTTGCCACTTTGAACGAGGTCGTGGAGGGCTTTCATCGTTTCTTCGGGGGGGACCTCGGAATCGTATCGGTGGATTTGGAGGAGATCGATGTAAGGAGTTTCCAAACGCGCGAGCGAGGCCTCGACCGCGTTGAAGATGGCTGCGCGGGAGAGTCCCTTTTGGTTGATGTACTTCGGCAGTTTGTCGAGGCCGGGTACGACGCTCGTGCGGATGCCTGGATCATCGGCGACGAGACCGAAGCATTTCGACGCGATCACAACCTGGTGACGGGGGATTTGATACTAGCAAGGATGGTGAGAAATGGGGAGGATTTCAACAGGAACGAGCACACAAGTACCTTTTGGATAAACTTGGCCACGACACGTTCAGATTCACCGTTGGAGTAGACGTTTGCGGTATCGATTGTATTAATACCAAGATCCCATGCGGCCTTCATGATCGCGAGAGACGGCTCTTCGTCCAGGACCCAAGGCTGAGTGAGGGCGACCACATGAAGCTACGATCTCTCAGCGCAGCGAAGAGGGGCATACGCACACTCCATTTCGGTGAACCGAAACTCATGGCTCCTAACTATGTGAACGACACGTTTAGTCAGGGTCGATGGCAGTCATACTAAAACATGTTGCATGGGACTTACAATAGGGACGGAGACTCGGAGGCCAGATTTCCCTAGCATACGGTACTCGACTTTCGGAGTGGACATGATGGATAACGAAGACAAGAGTGAGGGAGTGGGTGGGTGGTGAGCGACTTGGAGTCGGACTCTAGGTACAGGCTATTGTATTTATGCTGTCCCTGACTTCGCAAGCCATCTAACTGGTCTTCTGACCGATGGTGGAATTGACCATGAGCGGGGACGGTGGGACCAAGATTAGTACTGGCGCTGGTAGCCAATAAGCCACTGATGATTTTTCCGAGTAATTTCCTCGACTGATAAGAGCTCGGGCCGTGCTCCGTGGCATTATAATGGTCCCGTAGAGCGTTTGGCAGAACGCAGCGTCCCGGATATCTGATTCTCAATATTTCGGTGACATTGCCCACCGGTTCTCCTGTCTCAATAATCATGAACACAGCAGGTTACCAGGACAGTATCGTGTTTGCAACCTATCTCAAGACAAATGCTTGAATTTGGTAACCTTCGTCAAGATTAGCTCGATATTGAGGTTGGAACTGCACCTTTACATGTGTCTGATCTCTCTACGAGTAAATCCCGGAGTCACGGAATTCCGACATAGAACAGTCAAAGTTGAGACAGGTACAATTTTCCCACGTGGCCAATCACTTGCCTGATTGTAAGCTGCTGAGATACGTACTATGGCGCGGGAGATATTTAATTTCGTCTTCACTCCACGACCTTCGTTGAGTTCCTTGGACCCTTTCTGCGGACGTTGCTTGGTGCTTATTGTATTCACGCCAAAGCATTGTAACAACCACTTGTGTAAGCGCCTGCCTCGTTGTCACAGAAGCTCGTGCCTTATTTGTGTTGATTTGTTTGCACCTGAACCTGCTTGACGACTTGTACGAACCTATCAACGACGAGATCAGCGTTGCGGTTGTTGATACCTCCTTGGATTTGTCTCGGGATACCCTCCATCATCTCCAACGGAACCGACGCGCATTTTTACATTGTCTTTTTTCCCTACACCTTGTGTTCTCCTCGTGCGCACCGAATATGCGTTTCGGCGATTTTTCAACGCTCTGTTCTCAAGTACCATCATATACTTGGTGCAACCTCTTCTACCGGCAGGTGAGCTTCATTTTCAACCGCGCAAGCCTCGTCGATGTCATTGATCATTTCGATCAGGTACTCCAAAATGACCCTGCCCTTCTCAGTGGTTTGTCCGCCAACTCAGCAACGGCCCCCGTAGGCGTAAACCCACAATGTGGGATACCACTGGTGCAGACGAACGGCTCACTCGGAAACATTGCCAACATTATTGTGTGCGGCCTAAGTGCCATCGTGGTCGTCGCTCTCATCGTTTTCTCCAGCCGGAGAAAGGCAGCTGTCGGTACGTTCCCGACCCTCGACTCACCTTTGAAATTTTATTCCTGTGGACCCACTGGGGTATTCGTCATTCGCTCTTTCAAGTTGTCTCTATCTCTCCGCGACTCACATGGTCTGCTTCTATAGGACGCACTGAGTTTCGCATATTCCTTGGCTTATACCTTGTGACATTGATATTCCAAATCCTGACGAATGGCTCCGTCATCCAGCAAGGCACCAAAGGCTTGGTCGTTATCACTGCCATTCACGCAGGACTTGTTGCTACTCTTTTTTGGACCTTGCTTAGCAATGCTATCGTAGCGACACAGATCGTCGAAGACGGTACCCTAAGCTCCATGGTGGTACGTTTTTTCTCGTCTCCAACGTGATTTCAACATTGTAACGTGATTTCGAACAGCCTCTTGGCATCATCAGTATCTTCATCTTTGTCGCGACCACGTACATATCTCTTGATGTCGCACTGCTGTTCAACAATACCTTTGGACCTTCGAATCCACAGCAATCGCTTAGTAGTATACCGCTCTTCGTGCTGACGAGCATATGGCCTGGAGCGTATGTGTTTTGCCTTCGATTTCGACCCATGCGTGCCTGACGTGGTGCACTCTTCAGTGCTGCTCTCATCTATTTCGGAATGATGCTGTACATTGTGCTAGGCGTCCTCAATGAGGTCAGACCCGTGTGGTATTATGTGATATCAGCTGTCCTCTTCGTTCTCAGTCAACTGGATTACTTCCTCCTGAGCAACGTCATATGTCTGGTACGTCTCCGTGTTCTTGGTATCGCAATAGCGGTGTTTCATAGCGTGACTGTCTCCAGGGTGCATCAATGAAAGTTGATGGTTCATTTATCGCGACATTATTAGAGACTGCAGCTGTCGTCTGCCTATACTTTGGATGGCGGGGCATAACAGAAGGTGCGTGGACAATAGTCATGTCATGCGTTTTTTTTTCCCACATTGACGATGCATGATGCAGAGGATTGGGATGTAGACTACTACCCGTCGTAGCGGAGCGGAACAGTTGTCAGAGTCTTGTTAACTGTATCTGTTATGCTTTTTGATTTCCTCCTTCTCTGCTCCAAAGACTCTTTAACCTGTTGTCATCCTTTATGGCGTTACACGTGTTATCACGCGTTTTCCTTGATCCAATTGTGCCGGTGCACCTAGGTTTTTAAATACCTTGACTCTTTCTCTCCTTATCCTGTTGTTACTCCCAGCCTTTTGTTCCCGCGTTACCTTCTGACCATGAGGCTTTGATTCCTGGCTTGTGGTTAATTGTAGGAGTCCGTTAGGTTGGACTCGCTGGTACATAAAATTTCCTTGTTTACTCTAAACGATGACCTCTCGCCGAAGTTGCTTATATCCGTTCACTTTAGGTCACGGCGAGGTGCTGAATGAGAAGAGGAATCATCCAATGTTGATTTTGTTTGACTAAAGTACGCATTATTTATATGTACCAATTACGGTCGTAACAATTCAGGCGTCGTAGACAGGACAAAAGTATTCCAAAGAATTTTAAAGTAAAAAAAAAAAGAAAGTGCCTAGCGCACGTACCAATGTCATCATCGTTATAGTCGACCGCGGAAAAAGAAAAGAAAACGTCCCTCATGAAACGTGGGCACGGGCTGTGCCACGAATGTGTTTCATATGTCGTTAGATAAGGAAGGTGTCAGCTGCCAGATTCCTCGAACACCGCCGAAACCTGAAACATGTCTCGAAGCACAGCCCCCATGTCCATTCACATAATATCCAAGCCAAAAAAAAAAACCGCAAAATACAACAAAAAAACGATACCTCGTTCAATCTTCAATCTTCGCCGAGGTCCGCTATAAAGCGCTGCTTAATGATGGGCGTGACGTCGATGCACACCCACCCGTCTGAATCAGGGGACGTCTGGCGTGATTTCCACTTTGGGAGAAACGTGAACCGCAACTTGAGTCGCGAGCTCCTCTTGGACGGGGTAGTCGGTGGCGTTGGTGCCTGAGTGATCGATCCAGAGATGAAACGGGAGAACCGACCACGTCGCGCCCCCCCTATGGCTGAAGCACTCGACGAAAACACCGTCGTGGACGGGTATGGGCAAGAAGGAGATGGGGAAGCAGGGGATGAGGACGTCCACGGCTTCGGCGCCGCTTTTCTGGGGGTGGCAGGCATAGAACTCGTGCCAGTTGGGGTGGCATCACCACCCCAGGGTCGACGTTTGCGGAGCAGACCTCTGTGGTGGGGTAGGTATGGCCACGAACCGGCAGGAGAGACGCATTCGTTCGGCCGGGTCCATTCGGGGACGACGCAGGTCTCACAGATGCGCGTGCTTTGGCGAGCGCTGTCTGCGACATCGACATAGTTGGACGTGGAGGTCGTCGTCGTCGAAAAGCGTGACATCTAAGTCCAAGAAAAATGATCAATGATAGAAAAAAAATCACAAAGATCGAGGCAAAAGGGTCTTTTGATGAGAGGGCCTCGATCGATCAAAGGCTAAGGTATGGACTTACGAGATTCGCGGGTCTACTCCCCAAACTCGAATCGCTCTCCGAGTCTGAGCGACACGAATCGAGCATCAGGTTAGACCCAACGCGGAGTCTTCCAAACTCGGACGGCGTGCGGAAAGTGGACTCCACGTCCAACAGATTCATGCACGAAAGTTGCAAGGATCGTTTTGGTTTGAGTTGAATATCGTGGGAATATACGTCCAACCCATCAAACGTCGAGGAGGCACGCGTTTGCATACAACGTAAGGTGTCCTGCCCAGCCTTCGCGTGGAGGTGCTCCGAGGGTGCGCGATGTAGGAATGCATTGAAGGCGTCCTGAAATGTCGCCAGCGTTGCAGTGTTTTCACCCGTCATGGTGACTTCGTCGGTGTCTCGATCGACGGAGATAAGCTGTGACTCGTCGTCGTCGTCAAATGCGTCAGGCGATGTCCCTGATAAGCTTTCAGACTCCAACAGCTCTGCGCCCGAGAACGTGACCATCCCTTCATCTGGGTCCCATAGTGCTGCAAACGTCAACGCAGCCTCTGGAGGCACGACTTCTGACCAACGGCTGAGGTAGGCGGTGCTGGAAGTATTACCGGTCGGGTTATCTAGCGAAAGACAAAACTGCGAGGCAAACCGGGGCATGAACGGAAAGAAGGGATCTACGTAGGAGCACCGATGTCTTACCTTATTGCGACTTCGACTGGAAGACATACTGAGGAAAAGGCTGGCAGGCTGAGTGACAGACTGAAGGAACGGGAACGGGGTCCGAGCAAAGCGTGGCGGAGTTTCGGGGACAAGGACACGGTGGCGGGGCGGTGTACGAATGGTGAAACTAAACGGACCGCCTAAGCATGTAACGAAACGGAGGCGTATACTGGATCTGTGACCGTGGATTCAGTCGTCGTATGGTTGTACATGTGGCGGGAGGAGTAAAACTGCTGCAAGGAAGGACGAGCGAGTTGCCTGTATGATCAAAACTTTATGTGATACACATTGATAACTGCTCCGCACCCTCGTGCATCAAAAGAAGCAACATACCGGGAAATCCCTTCTTTATGAGAACACCCCTTGCGGGAGACTTGTGCAAAAGGGCAAAACTTTCAAGTTTTCGACGAAGACTGTATCTGATAGCATCGTTTCGAGTCAAAATCTGGGGTTTACAGTATGTCGAAAGGCTGGATCCTCATTGCGAATATCCATGTCGGGTAGATCTATAGTCATGTGCATGTCACATGGTTCGCAAAGTCATCTCCGTGAATCCACAAACGGGACCCACGGCGTATGTTGGATCCCAAGAATGGAATGTCGCAGAACCAAGCATCGATTGGCCAGGTCGCCGTAGCATTCAGTGGGAATAAGTGGGTGATCTCTCTTTCATGTAGAGGGTTTCTCGTTATCATGAACGCCGACTATGCGGGGGATTGGACAACTAGGGAGTACCGGACCATGATCATGAACGGCTCATAGGAGAAGGGGTTTGCACACAATGAGGAAAATTTCGTCCGGTGTCTCTTGAAGGCCAATCCGAATGCGTGGGTAAAAAGACAGTATAGCAGGACCTGCAGGGTGGTAGTTCATCGTGAATAGCGTTTCAATCGGCTGCACGCGGATCAGATGGAGAAATAGGAGTGTGAACAGAGGTCAGGGCTCAGTGCTCAGCAGTGATGGACGGTGTGACTTTAGGAAGGTTACTGACTGAGTGAGCCAGAGGAGGCAGTATCACGATCAAAAATTACTGCCTTCTTGGATGTGTTGGCACCGCAGCCAGCAATGCAGGCGAAACCGACGGAAGATGGTTGAAATAGTGAACCGAACCGCTGAGTACGACGCGGTGCAATCACGGAATGGAAGCAAGTAAGTCTGTACCTATGAAATGATTGTCAGTTGGAAAGGTAACCAGTGCAGAGGCTTTGGAACATCGAAACATGACGCACTGTGGACAGTCGTAGACTCGAGGTGGTGGCGGCTGCAATCTAGGCGTGTGACACTAGTACAGCTTGTCGCCGACGAAACTGCGTACGCTCAAACACCTTTGCACGTTAGCACCGTCTTCAACCATTCGTTCATATCAATTTTTTTACTTATTTGCACCTCTCCTTTCGTTCTCTTATTCGACCCGCCGCGCCCGTTTTATGCAAGTTGTCGGACGATGAACTCTGCGACTGGGCTATCTCGACGACGTGTGGCAACCGCCTCCACTTCTTCGGTTTCCGGAGAAGAACTGACTAGCCCAGGCCGGCACACGAACGGCTCAGCATCAAATGGTGCAGTAGCTACCCACGCGGGTTCTGCATTCGAGGGCGGAAACAAAATTGCGTTTGACCCGCGCGACCTTGATCAAGACAAAGAAGACAACCGCCATGGTGGAAAAATTCCCCGTCTTACCATCATGGAGGAAGTTCTGCTGTTGGGACTCAAAGACAAGCACGTACGTAGTATGACACCTTGGTTTGTTTGCCACATTCCGTCATTTGCGACCCATGGTTGCGATTTCCGCAGCACGAGCGCTAGATCATGTCCCTGCGCGGATAATTTCGAGTACATACTGCTCTTGTGGCATTCTACCTCCGTTGCCTTTGGCACTTGTAGCTGACTGTTGAACAGGGCTATCTCTCTTTTTGGAATGACAGCATCTCTTACGCCCTCCGGGGATGCATACTCATTGAACTCGCGCTTCGCCGTCGGATAGCACTCGTCAAGGACGTAAATCGACGGAGAAATCCCCTGCCAGACCGCCTAGTGGAGGTCATTGATGATAGACACACAGGCGAGACAATACTCGACGAGACCCTCAAGATGATGAAAGCCCAGGAGGGAGACAAGTTCACAATAAATAGCTGGATCGATCTTTTGAGTGGTAAGTATTTTAAGCGCCGTCGCGAGCAGGCTATGAAGGTGCCTTTGCTATGCGACAGCCTTTCTATGTCGCACAGAGGTGACTTACCGAACGCCTATCTTCAGGAGAAACGTGGAACGTCATGAAAATTGGATACCAACTCAAACAAGTTCGGGAGCGCCTCGCAAAGGGCCTCGTGGACAAGGGCGTTCTCCGCACAGAGAAACGAAATTTCCTGCTTTTCGATATGGCTACTCACCCCGTTGCCGATGTCCGGACCAAAGAATCCATCATTACTCGTATCGTATCACTCCTGACGTCGACCACGTCCACCGTCCCACCCAACGCGCTCGACAAGGAAGGCACGCAATGCAGAGTTACACGTGCCGTGTGCCTTGCCTGCGCAGCGTATGCGGCGAGCGTTCTCGATAACGCATTTGGCCGGTTAACCTACGAGGACCGCGAAGCTGCTTTTCAAAGATGTGACGAGGTCTTAGCAGAGTTTGCATGTTGGCCGTATGGCAGTAACGCCAGCTCTGGCACGGCGAGCGGTCGGAGGCGAGAGGCGGTGAGGATCGGTATGGGGAGTGCTTTGCCCAGTGGACGCGAGAGCATACTCGGTCTCGTGCAGGAAGTGAAACGGGAGATGAATGGCGAGGAAGACCTTGGATTCGAGTTGATCGCTGGGGTGTTGGAGGTCCTTTCGAAACTAGACTCACTGTTGTGAGAAGTCCGTCCACAGTGAACCGATACATCGCCGCCGTATATTCTTTGACCGACGCGGCGGGTTCTATGTTTCACTCTACTTATCGAATTCCGGTCCATTATAATGAATCTTTTTTTTGATTTCCTCCATGGATGCTGTCGTTGGTTTGGAAAGGGACGACGTCGTGGATGGTGCAGTCACTCTGGCACTGCCCAATATTTAGGTTACGGTTGATTTAGGACGGAGCCGAAATCGACGCTCGGACAACGTATACGAAATCACCTTCTGCGCACTCAAATATCCTGGATCCCATGAACCCTACTCCATTGCAATGCTTCTAGCACAACGAGAGGGGCTTCCGCACTGCACTTCATCTTTTCTTGTTCACCATAACGACTGTTGTAACATGTTCTGAGGTCACCGAGTCGTTGAATAGGTCAGGTATCCAAGCCAATTGTCTCGTGTTACCCACCGAGTGTGAATCGAGTCCGTTCCGAGGTCGTCGAAGGCCATGTCGATGTCGTTGTCATGCCCAGTCAGATTGGAGTCAAGGCAATCTATTTCTTCTGTGCGTGGCGTCTCCTGCAGAAGTTCACTGATATCGTCGACTTGGCGTATACTGAGCACGCTCGGCCCGGGCGTGCCTCGCCACTCCACGGCAGGAACATGACGTGGAGATGTCAAAGTCGACTGTATGAAGGGTTCCTTAATTCCTGTGCATGCAGTAGGTCCGCGCTCAATGATCTACTGTTGGGTTGTAACGATGCTATTGACGGATGTAGATATGATCTTGAGTGGTCGACACCTCTTGGCGGTTACTGTCATCATACGTTCGTCAGTCATCGAGTTTCGGGACAATCGAGAATGTCTTGATTGCAAAGATTTGTGGAAGGTACACTAAGATTCCGGGTAAAGGACTCAAATAGCAGAAAACAGTGGTGCAAGGATGTTGGCTAATTCAGGTATGTAGTTACAAGAATATGCTCGGCTAAATTGTGGCAGCCCTTCCTAGCAAGACTGCGGACGAGTTTCTGGGTGGTGCTGTTCTCAAGGACTTGTTTGGGTGTTGGTTCGCTCGGGCCGCAAGGCTTCGAAATCTTCAGCACGAGTGGGAGCATCCGGACACCACCCAATCGAGTATCCTCGTCTTCATCGGAGGAGATGTAGTCCGGATCATCGAATTGTGTGATGACCTTCGTGGTGAGTTTCCCTGCAATGTTGCAAGGACTGTCTTTCGACTCGCATTGCCGGTGGTGGTTGATTTCTATTGTTCTCTAGCTCCGTTTGATGAATTCGCGGCAGTTTGCTGTCGGAAGACAAGCCCTGGTCAGGGGATCAGGATGGTTGGCCGTGTTCGGTGAGAATAGCAGGCCCTTTGGCACGGTTGCCCAATCGAATCTCCAGCTCCCGGTTCACGGAACTTTCTCGACCAATGTCTTCCTTCCATTTCGGGTCAATGGCAAACGTGTCGAACATGTAAACCGGTAGGAGGTATAGACCGAGTAGGTACAGCTGCATTTTATCAACGGAATCCACTCGCAAGAGTTTGCGCACTATGAGGGCAGTGCTGGATGAATATCAAATTATGAATTATCCGAGGACAGTAGTTGTTGTTGCTTTACCGCGGGGAGGTATGTCCCATCGCATGCGTCACTTTCATCCGTTGATGTGACCTTGTTTGATCCTTGTCCACAGATGTCCCAAAGCCTGTTCGTGGTCACCTCTAAAGGCGTGGATGGGCGTAGATGCATAGCTGTGTATTGTAGCAACAATAGCATGTGGCGATCCGAGAAAGAGCCTGGATTATGCCAAAAAGAAAATATCCTAAGAATACAGATGCGAGATGCGAGAACCAAGTCAAACACTCCTCTTAGGTCAAGGTTTGGAAAGCCGGGAACTGCCGACGGGCAGAGGTCGGATAATGTAATTACGAGGTACGTTAGGCTTACAGCAATCTTACTATTAGTCTTAAAGGTTGTTTTCTACTTCTCTGGCAGTCTGGAGCTCTCTTTTTGAACACTTAGCTTGCCGTTGTTCAACGGCAGGATTCATCATGGCCAACACCACTCCTAGCATGCCAAAATCGAAATCGCAGTTGCTTCCTCCGGATACACAGCCAGTTCATCGGTGCTCTCCACAGGGTGATTATCGCACCGGTGACCTCTTTCTAGGACACCAAGCGGTCCTTAGGGATCTCGGGAGGTACCTCCAGGTCCCCTATGCCACCCTCATCCGTTTGGCATTCGATTCTCCCCCTGATACCTCAAAAATACGCCAGAAATTGACAGAGGACGGTATTTTGAACGTCCTCCCGGACGGCAAGATCTCACAATGGGCTGGGTTTGCGGCTACGCCGGCCCGATCGAACGTCTCTGAAAGTGTGGCGTTTCAGCCACTGATTGATATCGGCTCGAGGATTTTCAACCAAATAGCTAATTGCCAAGTTTCTTTCGCCGTGAACCTATCTGCGACACCCCTCTCCGAACGCAGAAACACCTCCCGCCCGGATGCGCACATTGTACATGGGCGTCCTGCCGCGAATAAGACACATTGGTTTGACATTGCCATTCCTTTCGAGTTTTAGAAGACCAAATATTGTAGCGCAAAGCATGACGTACGTCCCAGATACCTCTCTTAAGCTCGGCTCTACAGACACCGCTGCATCAGAACGAACAAAAGATGATATGGTGCCTGTATCACATTATGCGTGAGGATCCCCTTCGCCGCTTTGCATTTTGAATCACGATCGAGGACATGGACATGAGACTCTGGTATAGTGATCGCGCATTCCTCGCCGTGTCGGTGCCTATTGACTTTGCGACGGTACGACATATAATTTCGCTACCTTTCGTTTTCTGTCCTGATTGTGATTATCTAGGACATCAACGATGTCATATCTCTCTTTTACTTGATTGGGAGTGCGAACAAAGAGAGGCTCAGATGGGATCCCACTGTCAAGCGCGTCCTCGTTGGACAGGAATTCAGTACAAGTTCGAGATTGGCAACCAAAGGTTTATCACGACGCGTCCGCTTGCTACGTATGGTGCAGATGCGATTGTCAGGCGCGGTACCCGAGTTTACGAAACCCGGGATGAGAACGGAAATATCGTTGCAATAAAGGACTCGTGGCGGGACGAATACCGTGAGCTGGAGGGCGCGATCCTGGAGAAAATCTTCAAGGACATTCGGGACCAGTTATAGGAGCAAAAAGCAGCAGAGACAGAGAAATATTTTGTTAGAGTCCGGGTTTACGAAGACGTCGTCATCTCTGGAGCACTTGATAAAACACTCGATCTGAGGGAGGTAGGAGATATCATCTTGGAGTGTATCACTATCAACGTCGACCCATCCTTTCTGAAAAACGACATTTACCCGGCACGGGACATAGACTGGTCTCTTTTCGCCCGCCAACCGAACACGCGCGATGGAGGGTTCCGCACTGCGAGGTGAACGGTTCGATCATTCCTTTTGTGCCTGACTATTTATGTGATTAAATAGGCTTGTATCATCTACACAAAGCAGGGTGGGTGCACGGCGATCTCAGTGTCGCCAATGTATTGTGTGTCGAAAAGGATGGCCAGTGGATTGGCAAACTGATGGATTTCGAATATGGGAAAAAAGTCTCCTCCGAAGTCTCGCACGATGTTCGAACGGTGAGGCGTTATCAAATATGCTATACCGCATACTCACGATCTGTAGGGAACAATGCTGTTTATGGCTGCTGATCAAGTTGGAATGCCAGCAGTACATTTTTCTGCCGGAACTAAACCGCGAGGCTGCACTGGCATGGTTAGATCAATCATCAACCGACGAACTTCCGTTTCGCATGAATTTCCTACATGACCTCGAATCTCTATGGTGGGCGGCTATATGGGTTCTATTTCATCACACCGACGCGAATTCACCCACTGAAGACCCCGATGTCCAGCTGATGTACTTTGATCGAGCATTCCTTTGTGTAATTGATCGAGCATCTCGCCAGATCTTCTTCACCATACCTGCTGTCACACTTTATAGGGCTTACACAACTCTTTCGATGACATACAGACATGATTGTGCCCCTGTCATCAAACTGGCAGCATTCTCGAAGACTGCTATAAGGAGGCGGAGAAATCATATCCCCTTCTCTCACTCAACCATAATCTGCTGGAGGACGCACACAAAAAAGTGTCGGATGCTCTAGAGCAGCTGAAGGAGTCCAACATCCACCTACAACCTCTACGTGAACTTCAGGGAAGGAAGAGGAATATTAACGATTCGACCACTCGGCCGGAAAAGAAGGCGAAACGAGCATAGTAACAATGGATAGCGGTTACAGTAAGAGGTCTTCACATAGATACATTTGTCTTATTGTATTTCTCGTTTGTGTAGAATCGCAAGAATCAGGCTCAGCGTCACCGTATACGCTTAAATTTTCGCTACACCATCGGAATCAGCCCCAACCCGTGCGCCGTCACACCTAGCAGTTCGATTATTCAGGCAGAGTATCGCGGGACGCGAGCTTTGCAGCCGATGTTCCGGTTCAAGTCCAGGACATCGACGGCGATGGTGCTGTAGGCAATGGGTGGGTTCGTTCAAAGTGGTAAAGTGCGCTACATCGGTGGAAGCTCGATGCGGGCAGCGGTGCTGGTAATTCGCCCACCTAATGAACGGCTGGACCCAGTTTGTCAGCATGCAAAACGAGTATTAACACGCACTGTCAATTTGCTTGGCCTAATCAACCCAACCTTAACTTGGTATCTATCGGGCATGTTATCACCACAGTTCGAATTGTGTGATGCGGCACTCTCAAGTTCTACATCTTAACGACCACCCCGCATCTGGCAATGGCATATCGGAACTGCCTTGGCTCAGGCCAGACCGTGTCTTGGCGATGTTTCGCCTTTCTGACGTTGTCTTTCCAAGGGGGAAGCTCACACCGTATTCACTGCAGGCTTCCAGGCTAGTCTTGCCATCCGCTGTCTGGGCTCCACCCTCAACTATAACTGCGGGCGATTCCCCACCGCGTCCGCAAGGCCAACGAAGGGGAGAATCTTGTATTGGAAATTTCACATTGTGCGCCTCGCCGAGGACTCGGGCCCATCGCACCGGTTTTCGTAAATCCATGAGTGCCAAGAAGATGCGCGGAATAAAACCAACCGTTGATTCTCCCATGGACGAATTCAAATACCGGGAACCATATCCCACGTCGTTAGGCTATTGGATTATGCGCTACGCATTTGAATAAGACCACGCGGGTTCTTGATCAGGACCCAGGTGATCAGGTCGTCGTCATCGCCCCAACTTGACAGGAGGGAACGACGTGACGTATCACTAGCACTTCCGACGGGGGGCGGTGGGTAATCCTTTCCCGACGGTTTAACGTTCGTCCACTGACAAGGACATGTGACTGACCAAAGTATGTGGCCAGATCTATCCCAAATCGAGCGCGAGATGGCTGATTCACATAGGTCGTATGCGGTATGTCGGAGCCCGTGTGGTAGACGAGATGGGCGGTGAGCTACTTTCGCGTTACGTTTGGTGCGTTTCGGAGACACGCTAAGCATGGTGCCTCGAGTGCATATTCGAAATGGCAAACTTCTCCGCAAGATCAAGAACTATCCCAATGACGAAGCTGACGAGCAGAATCCCTATGGCTGGTGTCCTCAGTCCCAAAAAAAAAGTTTTAACCTTAAGATCACTGAAAAGCTTACAACTTCTCGGATGCAAATTTATGCTTCTGGAGCGGCGGGGGTGCGCGGACTCATTCAGTCAAGGTACCGGAACGTGCAGCCTGACGCCGCTGTCATCTTGATGACAGAATTTGATGACCTCGAGGGGTCGATACGACCGGGTGTAGATGACACCCCCCGGGTAGGTTGACGATACGACAACTTGTACCTGCTCGGAGAGTACCTGTCAGCAAGATTTGAACAGGATGACGGGGACTACGACGGGCGGTGCTCTACCTAAGTGGCAGGCCGCGGCAGGTCGCGTTTCAGGACCGTTGACGATAACAGGATCCAGGGAGGTACGAAGTCAAGTGAGTTACAGACATTCCTGTGCTAGGGGTACGCGTCCGTGGGTATATACGATGGCAAAGGTTTGATTGCGTGAAGCCTTGAATTGTTGAGCGCTGCTGGGATGGTGATGGCAAAACCTCGTGCGCTTCGGGGAGATCGCATCCGAGTGTTGAGTGTCTAGCCCCCGAACTCTCATGTAAAATAGATTTGATGATCTCTGCAATATGGTCTATGATTTCTTGATCATATTTGCAGTGCCGCAATCAACGCACTATGTATACGGCTTGACTCAAGCACCATTGGCCCATCAGGGATGCTGTGCCCTGTGAATCCTCAGTGGAGCACGCTGCGCTGACACATGACTCTCAATGCTCTCTTATCCCTACGCCATCTGTCTTGCATGAGTATTCAAGCTTGATATAAGAAACACGCACCTTCGTCACCTCTCCGTGCCAGTTTTGGTAGGAAAAAAAAGTGTTGATAGCCAACATGCGTGGTAGTGACTGTACGACATCGGACAACCCCCGTCCCGTGGAAGCAAGCCTTTCCTAAAATGGACAATCCATAAACACACCCAAAGTAGTAAGAAAACAAACAAAGTAGGATTCCGACAAATTAATTGGTCGCTTGTCGTGATGGATGATTCGCTTCACTTGTTCGTCCCTTTTATCATCTTCCCCTCCACTTTCTTGTTTTTCTCTCCCCATACACACTTTTAAAAATGGGGTTCCACTACGACTCCTCAGACCCATTGGCCGTTGTCACCGCACCGCCCCCCAATGAGGCCCCAGACGAAAAGGCCGCGCGAGAGGAACGCGAAGCCGAAGCTCAGAGAATCAGCGACCAGATCGACGAGGAACTCCGCGCAGAGAAAGCCGAACTCAAGAAAGAGGAACAGATTGTCAAAGTCCTATTACTCGGCCAAAGCGAAAGTGGTAAGTCCACCTCAGTATCCAGTTCGAAGTATTTCGGGCCCTCTCGGTCGGCATCTCGGTCCTTCTTTAGAATCACAGCTGACGGTCTTGTTATTCGGGTGCACAGGGAAATCTACCACCCTCAAGAGTTGGTGATACGCCTCCATCCGAGCTCTTCTGGAGTGCTGAAAACCTGTGCCAGATTTTCGGATGCGATTCGCAAGGGACAAGTGGGTGCAAGAACGTGCCTCTTGGAGAACTGTCCTACAGCTTAACCTCGTGCGTTCCGTGAATACGATCCTCGAGGCACTACAAGAAGCCTTCGACAATGATGACGAGGAAGATGCCCTTCCTTTCACGGACAAGCATCATTTGCTTCGGCTTCGGCTTCGTCCCCTCCGCGGTGTTGAGAGCGACTTGAAACGACTACTTGGTGTAAAAACTGAGGATATGCTAGAGCGCTCTCCCCAGATATCACCAAGGCTTTCACCTAGGACGTCCTCTGAATTCTATGTTCGATCTCGCAACTGGCGCAGTTTCCTGCAGGCTTCTCGCCTAGACGACTCAGAGAGCTCCCGCAAACCGATTAAACACGACGGCGTGAACACTCAAGATATCACCGAAGTCATTGCGGGCTGCAAAAACGACATAGTAGCATTGTGGTCCGACCGCGTCGTTCGCGAGGTGTTACGGAGAAACAGGGTCCGTCTAGAAGACTCTGCCAGTTTGTTGGTCCTGTTCTCTTTGCTACTTGACACGTCGTTTGTTAAGTCGCACGCGATATCCAGTTTTCTAGACAACTCAGAGCGTCTCGCCACTCGTGATTATGAACCAACGGACGACGATATTGTCCGTGCACGCCTACGTACGCTAGATATCCAGGAACACGAGATGAACGTTGCAGAAGGTAAGTGGATGTTCTCGTTGGTCCACATTCAAGCAAGATCTAGACTTTCCCAGATGGGGAATTGCAAACGTGGAAGATTTACGATGTCGGCGGTTCGCGTACGCAGGTATCTCCACCTTTTCCCTCCATTCTATACTGCCGTCATTAATCGCGTACAATTTCACAGCGTAACGCGTGGCTGCCGTACTTTGATCAAGTGAATGCAATCATCTTCCTAGCTCCTATATCATGCTTCGACGAACGATTACAAGAAGATCCAAGGGTGAACCGGCTCGAAGACTCGTTCATTTTATGGAAAGCCATCTGTTCATCCAAGCTCCTGAGCCAAACGACCCTCATCATCTTCCTCAACAAGGTCGACATCTTGGAGCACAAGATCGCGAACGGCGTCATGGTGAACCGGTATCTGCCTTCATACGGGGACCGCCCCAACGACACCCAATCTGTCGTCAAGTGTACGTGCGCCACTTCCCACTCCACCCTTGTTGGCTATGCCACCGCGCGAGGTGTCTCATATGGACTGATTACACCTTATGGCGGTTGTTCTCTATATAGACCTCCGTCAAAAATTCAAGGATACCGTCAAACACAACTCCCCGGAGCCGCGGATGTGTCATATTTATTCCACGTCGGTCATCGTTGAGTCGATTTCACCCCTCTTCCATTTATTGTTTCGTTGATCTCGTGCTGGCTCCTTTTTTTTTAAAAAAACGAACAGGATACGCGAACGACGGCGCAAACATTATTATCTGGTATGTCGGCAGAATTTTTTTGCTGTTTCGCTCGGCAGGTTTAATTCTGGATGGTTTAGTACGGGATGGGATCATACGGGCACACCTGAAGAAAGCTAACCTAGTATGAGGCACTTCTTTGATTGCTTGTTCTACGAACCAGATGCTTAGCCGAATAATCTAGATCCGGTGATGGACCGACACCTACAAACACCCCTATGCAAAAATAAAACAAAATCTACGACTCATCCAGAAGGAGGATTTGATTTCACGCTATTATCTCGGGGATTACACATACATGCTTGCTAGGTATCTTTCTCAGTGCTAACCATTGGTGTATAATACACAAGTTCCGAGTACCTGCTCTGTGGCTGCTGCTATCACCTTCTATGATTTATTTAAATTCATACTCGCTGGCCTTGTAATGTCACAACGGATTCCAACCTTCTCCCATGGGCCATTTAAGATTGTCAGATTCTGTCAAGAAATCCCGATTTGGATCAGCTCTCCTGCGTGCGCTTCGGTCCTCTCCTGAACTTGGCTCGTCATCTGTCGTCGGCTCAGAACCCGGAACCCAGTCCACATTAGCAGCGGCCCACCGCGTGTCTGTCATCAAACCTTGTTCACCTTCTTCGCGCCACCGGGCCCCGCCGAGCTGTGCGTGATGAACGTAACCCCGCCTGCTGATGCCCGCCTCTGCCTTGTACCGCACGGCGTCAAGTTTGGGCTGGGCTCTGAGGTGGAGGTTGGTGAGCGTTTTCTGGATATTGGCAATGGGCGACGAATCGGACGGGTCTCGCTCCTTATCGCGCGTGAGCGAGAGGTGGCGAGAGAGGCCTTGGAACGAGGCCGCGCGTCCATGCGGTCCGGCGTGTACAGGTAAGATGGGGGGGAAAGCGGGAAGGTCGCCCATGTCCGACGTGGGCGTCAGCTGCATACTTTCTGGACGTTTCCGTCGGGGAGGTGGAGGCGGGACGGACGGCGAGGACGTGACAGATCTGGAACGCGCGACGCGGGGCGAGGAGGGGGAGGACGACTGGGAGTCATTCACGTTGGGCTCTGTTGATGTGGATGGTCGGCGGCGTGGATGCGTCGGCGGCGGTACCGGCCCGGGACCGAGGACAGCGGGTAAGCCAGGGTAGTCGGTGTGCGTCGCTGACGCACCGAGCGTGTGGTTGTCCCGGCTGGGTAGTGGTGGTCTAAACGGTGCAGCCGTCGGCGATGCAAGTGTCGCACTCGCCACTTGTTCAAGCGACAACACCGAGCTCGACGCTGACGAGGGTAGACTTGGTTTCCGTCGCCGCGGTAAAGGCGGAATGCAGGTCGCGTCGTCTGATCCCCCAGACCCAGACCCGGGACCGTACCCGTTGGGTGGCTTTTGAACCTGCTTGGAGGGGCTGAGGCTGCGCGTCCGCGTCCGCGAATTGGAGGTGTTGCTGGCGGAGGAACTGGACGAGGACGTTTTGAGGACTTGGAGGACGCGTTCTCGATCGAGTTGTTCTTCGGCGCGTTTCATCGACTGTGCGTGTTTACTCGCTTCGAGGGACTGCCTCATGAGGGGACTCATCACATGGGTTGGTTTCATAGGAACCAAAGGGGGACCAGAAGGTGTCATGTTCATCATCAATGAGCTTGGCGTCGGGACAGATTCCGAGGGTCGACGGGGAGGGGCTGCGAGCAACGCGGGTTTGCGGGGAAGTGGCGGCGGGAGTTTACCATGATTCGAAACATTCGTGGGCAGTACGGTCTTGTCCTGACCGATGTCGGGCTTGTCGAAGGCGAGAAACGGGTTATGACCACTCTTACTGAGGCGCTGCGGGGGAAATACGGGTACAGGTTCGGGATCCGCTAGTGGCACAGACGTCGAGGCGTGTTCCATTGATCTGCGCGTGAATGGATTCGTTTCTGGGGACGATATGATGAGCGGGGGTGGTTTCTGACGGTCGGGGTGAGACGGAGGTGCTTGGACGGGTCGTTTAGGAGGGGAGAGTGGTCGTGGGACCTCTGGGACTTTGTCCGATCTCGGAGATGCTATATAGAGTTGTGATAAGCAAGCCAGGTTGTGTACAAGATACGAGGAAGATGCGTTGATACCCGATCACCGGTAGAGCCAGACACGAAACCTACTCACCCTGAACGAATGCGAGTGTTCGGTCAACCCCTTTACCCGACTTGGCGTGTATGACAAGACGAAATGCAGCAAAAAATTGGCCGCCTGTGAGCGTGTCTGTAGGCAGCATCTTGGGACAAAATAATTTGAGGATCTATAATGAAAGAGAGAATGATGTTAGTTGGTGGGGCGAGCTGGTGTAACGCCAGGACTGACAGCATCGATGTCTGACGCTGGGACATCAGAATATCTACCGCGGAGCCAAGCTCGTGCTTCACGTGCCCCAACGGATGTTCGTTCGTAGCGAGCGTCGTCACGGACGTGGGTGGAACTTGGGATGTTGTTGTTGCCGTCGGCGGAGTCTGTGGCGAGATCGCTGAGCGATGCGGTGTACAGGTTGTATTCGGAGTCGCTGAGAGCAGAGACATGAAGCATAAGTGGACGCATGGTCACTGCTCTGCACTGAGCGTCGTCGTCCTCGTGCGCGGGTAGGAACGGGGGAAAAAAAGGTCTACAGAAGTTACAAGAAGAGGGCGGACAATTGAAATGTGTGACTTGACTACCCGCGCTTACAACTAAGCCGCGGCACGTGTTGACTTTACTGACTTTACTCTCCCCCACCGTCATGTAGAGACCCTTTGCAAAGGTATGTATGCATCATTGTATCGTCGTCGGCGTTGACTTGGGACTAGCTGAGCGTCGTATGTGCAGACATGTCACACGAGTCGTTCGATCCGTATATCCGGTTCTTATTGGAGCAACCGCCAGCTGACACAAGTCTGGCAGCCGATGCGCTTACACCACCACGCTGGCACGAACTATCCTCACTCGACGATCCTCCACCATGGGAACCACAATTCGAGGATCTCTCATCCCCGTCGCCCCTACCGCTACCACACAGGCGTCCCCTCGATCCACCCCCACGCTGTTTCTCCATTCCCTCCCCACTGCGCATCAGATCCCACCAATTCCCACCCTTTCGCATTCCTGCGGCCAGCGACAAGCTCACGGACGGATTCCGCGTGCTCTATCCCCATAACATCTTCGAGAGACACGGTATCAACCGCACAGACTGGGTTCGTTTTCTTGAAGACCTAGGTATCGCCGCGCGTCTCTCGGGTGAGGGCCTCAGTGCCGTCGGATCGCGCGTGCCCGTCACACCCTTGCTCGCCCATCGCATCTTTCCCTCCCGCGCCATCGGTGCAGTCTACGACAACCATTTCGCACGAAACCCAGTAGAGGAAGTCCGTGCGCTCGTCCAGATATGGAATCAGTGTGCATTCGAGCGGCGCAAGATAAGAGTGTCACTTCAAGTACAGCCGATCGGGACGAGCGGAAAGAAGGGCTACACCTTGGTCGTCGAATCGTTGTGACCGGACGTTCTTTCGTCTGTTCATTGTATGATGTATTTCTAACATGGCACATTCGTCCTGTATGTCATTATCCTCATCGTCATTCTCATTTGTCTGCTTATGTTCTGGAACACGATTGTCATGGTTGCATTCTCTGGTGCACATTTCATAGGCCACTTGTGGTGCCTGCTAAGTGGTGCAGATCAATGTTCATTTCTGTCAATTGTGTATTGGCCTCGGAACGGTGGGTGGGTCGTGGGCCAGGTCTCCATTCGAGCAGACTCTAGGAAGTATGCAACACGTCCAATCGAGCACCGAGATGAACTTCCCGGCAAGTCGCCTCGCTCTGCCGTCCTCTCAGAAATAGAAATACTGACTGTTCTTGCCTACTCAGTCAATCCCATGACGCTGCAAAAGCTTACCAGACTTAACGGCCTGTCCAGCTGTCCATGGCTAGTGACTGGAGATCTTGTCACGGATGCGCACAGGAACAAGCTGCTCAAGGTTCCGTCGAATCTTCCGCCTCAGATGAGATATGATCAACGCGCGTGGGTTCCAGGGTGGAAGGCCAGATCCCGTCGGCGACGTCGCTGCTTATTATGCGGCTAAAATGTCTTCACCAGACGCTTCCTTCCCATCGTACCTTTGGAAAACCCTCGGCAGGACGAAGCCCAGATCCCGTCGGCGACGCGACCAACGTCGCTGCATATCATACGGCTGAAACTTCCTCACCAGACACTTCAATTGGAGGTCGTTGGGGCGGAGTGAATGTTCTTCCCATCGTAAATTTGGAAAACCCTCGGCAGGACGATGGGTACATTGCATGTGCGCATTTCCAAACTATGCAGTGAGTTCCGCTCGTGAAGTGGCCGACGAACCGAACTTGTATGTGAAAGTGATTTGCAGGGCTTACCATGGTACGGTCGACTGTCTTTATCGCCTCACATTTTGGTCGTTTGGGAGTATCCTCGAGAGGCGAAATTTACGGGTGTCCGTCTTGTTAACGGGTCACAAGCCATCAGCCTAGGGCTTGTCCTTCCTAACTTGGAGACAATGGATGCCCTCGAGGATATACGCCGTCATGTCCAACGTCATTGCCGCCGACAGCAAGGCTCGCCTATGGACTATATTTTAGTCTCACATACAGTGTCTCTGGAACGCACACTTGGTAACAGCGCTCAATTGTCCAGATCGTGCATTGATGATACCATAAACGTTAGCTCTGTTTTACAATCTCGACTCAGATCAGGTCTAGAACAATCCTATTCGGCTGAAGATGGGCGCAACAAAGCCTTTGCGGCAGACTTCCTGGCTCCATCAAATGCTGTTTGCTTCCCATATGTGATATCTGGGAACCACCATCATAACGACATGCACGCTCCACTGTCCCCTAACTTCTTATCATTTCATCATTCGTTATCACCTCATTCCTCAATGATGCTGCGCTTAACTAACGGAAATAAGTTAGCGGTGTGAAGGCAACTACAGCAAATTTCCACATACTCTTCATTAAACTATCACATTTTTCTTCCATTCGACAAACACCACTTCGTGAGCATCTAACGCGTCTGAGTTCGTCGCTTGCCGATTGCAAATTTTCCACAGATGAAATCAGACACATTTCAAAGGACCGCTTAGATCGACTTTCGGGGTCGAAGACTGATCAAGCAAGTTTAACGCGCATAGCTTTTTGGCGGTCCCCAATCGTATGCATTATGACTGATCGTATTTAGTATATCGTCACCCCATTGCTCAGCTCTGTGATCTCCTTGTCGCTCGGGCATGAACGAAAAAAAGTATAACCACCTTTTTTATATATACGACGCTTGATGCCGATGGAAAAAGTTGTATCGTCAACTTTTCAGCACAACCTAAATAGGAATCTGAAGTTCAAACGTTCACCGGCAAACGTTCGTCTTTTGATTGCCAGCAACGTTTTTTTCCGTCGGACAAGGCAAAAGCGTTGTGGTTTTCGTTTTCGGTCGTCTAGACTGGGCCGAGCCGGAATTCGATAAGAGGAAGCTTGCGAGCAATCTGCAAAGTGGGAGGGATGGCGAATCAAGCCTAGTTCTGGCGAGAGCTCGGACGAGGACTAAGCGGTGGGAGGCCGGCACGCCGGGCGGTGGTAATCAGCCGATATCAGGTTGATACGCATAATCGGAACTGGCCCAAACGGTGGTGAAGCGGTGATAAAGGACTCTGTTGATCTGTACTAGTACCGTGCAGTACACGAAGCATACTACGAGCGATGCTTGATACTTGTCATCCTTGCAGTACAATCAATGTCGTGTACTCTGATCCAAGTACTTCAGTTCGGCCGAACGCCATTCAGAATGAGTCCTTGCCTGGTTCAAACGGTCTAGAGCTCGGAAGTGAAACAGTGCTTTAGGGAAAACGTTGGCCAGAGATTTGAGACCAAGCTCCCCGGAACTCAGACGTGACTACTTTACAACACCTTCCAATCATGCCAATTGGAATGGTTGCTCATTTTGTTGCCCCCTGCCAGCTCACAGCTGGGCCCGCTCCGAATATCCGTGGCTAGGAGCTATAATCAGGTATAATGCTATTCATCATGACCTTGGAAAAACATTACAACCTGCCCGCCCATATCCGACGACCGGTATCGTGGAAAGCCTCACAATCACCTCAAGGATAGACCCATGATATGATTCATGATGAAGGGCTTACCGACTGATACGCAGCGCCGTCTGAGTTTTTTTTTTTCGCAGTGCTATACAGAACTTGAAGACATGAGGCTCATACTGATTCCACCAACACTGCAGTGACGCGACTCTCCGAGAGCGCTGTCAATCGATTTCATGGATCGCCCCTACCTATTAGTACCAGAATTTCTTCCCCGACTCACTCACTGTTCGCACGCGTGGGGCGCTGTTACAACAGTGTAGGTTTGACCGGCACTGTCTGATGCCATCCGAGTCAGCAGACTATGAGTAACGCACATCGACAGACAATGAAAAACGCGCAAATTTTTCCTTCTCAGATGATCAATCAGCAAGTCCTCGCATTTCCCTTTTCGTCCGGCCGTCCTGCAATCAGAACCACTCAAACGACTCGAGAAAAGTCGCTGAGCGACTACCTTGTTGTCATTCGTGACGACTTGCGGCATGTTCCGCCCTATAGAAAAAGAAAAGAAAAGACGCTATTCTGACCGAGGATTCAAAACAACACCCCAAAACTAGACACGTGTGGTCGAGACGCGGCGAAAAAAAAAGAAAAAGAAAAAAAAAAAAAACTTCATTTCCAATTGCGCAGCTGTGCTGCGGACGGAGATGTTCCATTTTTTTTTATCAACCGACGAGGATACCTGCCGCTCGTGTCGTGGCGTGCTGTAACAATCGATAAAAATACACTCGTTCAGCAACGCTGCGGAAAAAGTTAAAATAAAACGTGGTCCCTACAGTACTTATGGGACGTTGACGACATATACGAATTCTCGAAACGTTTCATTGCGATGTTCGGATGCTGCGGAGTCGCCTTCGTAATACAATACTCCTCCGAAGCCTGCTGCGGCGGAAGGCGTATCATCGTCAGGAAGTGCGAGCCATTATCCTTGCATGGCGTGTATTACGTCCTCCGAAGTCGCGCATCATTGGTACATGAAAAGGACTGCGGAGAAGCGTTTCCTCGGAGCATGTTCCATGCTGCGCCCAACTTATCCGCGGTTCGTTACCACGGAATTGGTATGTGCGTCGTCTAATGATACGTGCTTATCGACGTGGGTCGGCGTTTGCCTTGCCAATGGTGGTTTCGTTGTTTCGCCAGGCGCCTGATTTGGGTGAAGATCTGTGCTTCATGTAAAAAGTGGACGAGGAGATAGGTTGAGTTTTAATTCTTCACCCATGCTGTCTTTTAATAGATTCATGCTAGCCAGATAATCTGAACGTTGCTACCAGGTATTTTTGGCATTGGTATATTGCATCATTCTAGAACAATTGTGTGCGGGACATGGCGAAGTGAAGAAGAAACTGTTGTTGTAATATTACACTATGAAATACACGGGAAGGATCTGTACAATGCAGCTGTCTGTCACGACGAAAATGGGATAAAACCGAAGAGTATGAGTGGGCAAAGACGGGAAGAAGAGAAAAAGGATGCTCGAGCGAAAGATGGTCGCGGGGAAGCCACGCTGTCACTGACATAACCATAGTAGCTGTAGAACTTCAACTGTGCTTTTTAGCGAGAATTGATCGGAGGTTCACACGGTCGCTAAACTGCAAGCAAAGTTCTTCATCCTCTTTGAAAAGTTCCGCGGGAGTCTCAGGAAATGACGGGTGTGGGACATATCCGTGGGTACCATCGAGTAGCGCGTAACCCTGGTGGGCATCGCCGACGACGACCTCCGTGAGGGAGACGAGTTCCTCCTCAAGGCGCTTCCAAATCGTGGACCATCTCCGGACAGAGTTTGTTACGCTGGGCACATAGCTGGCGCACGAGCGAAGTTCCAGACGACGTAAGCTCGCCTTGTGACGGATGATGAACTCTTCGATGCCATCGGGAGACGGTGTAGGATCGAAGACAATGTTCTCAAGAACGAGGGTCTCGAGTGCAGGGTAATGGGAAGAGCGAAGCTGTGTGTTGAGGCTGTGATAGAGACCTTCAGGACTCCGTAGGACAAGGGATTTCAAGTTGTCGTTCGAGACAGGAAGCAGCGAGCTGATTGAACCGTTGAGAGCTTTGGAGCCTGACCAGGCGCCAAGCTCCGAGTTCGCGACGACGGACATGGAGAAGTGTTGCAAGGGAGAGTTCGTCACAGACGAGACAAAGTCGTAGTAGGCTGGCGACCTTAGAACGACATTGTTCAGCCTGAGGGAGCGAATGCAGGATGACTTTATCGCATGATGAACTGCGTGCAGAACAGCGACCTGACGGTCGGTAAACCAAAAGGGATGCTCATGGATTTCCGAACCATGCTGGGAGCGGAATGAAGGCCAAAAGTTGAGGACGACACTCTCGAGGCTCGCGAAACCTGGGAGGGAACAAAAGGTCTCTGTGAGAAACTCTTCGAGTTCTGCGATCTCGAGTTCATCACAGACGTCTGCAGATGCATGAGTTAGTTCGGAAAGGAACACCGATCCACAGTGGTACATACCCTGAGCGCCAGCAGGAAGCAGACAAAATGTCGCATGATCGCGTTGATCATAGACGACTTCGTGTACGTGAGCGGCGAGAGAGGGAGAAGCAAGGATGCTTCGACAATTTTGTGCGCTTTCTATGCTATTCTGGATGTGTATCTTGCGAAATGCGTGTGGGGTGACTAGATCATGGCACGTAGAGTTGACTGATCGCAGTGAGAGGAGATCAGACGAAGAGGAGATGTTGTCGACCACGACACCGACGAGTTCGATTGGTAGGTCCTGCATGATAGCGGCAGTTCTAACTGGGAGATGGCGGGTGATGGGATGAAATCATGGGTCCTTGTCCAGCTTCTTATAGAATAAGATGTTGTCGCGGAGACAATAGCTCATGTACGGATATAGCGTGTCATAAGACCCAGGCGGGCAATAGAACCGGATCCAAAAACGGGCTTGAAACAAGGTTGGAACGGGACCGGCCTGAGTTCAGCGGATATGTCCCTTGTAAAGGTGGAGTGTCTGGCCGCACTTGATTTGGATGTCACGTAAAGGTCGGAAACGAGGAAACTGTTCCGTAAAGCGGAAAAAAAGAGCGTCAAGATTTTGTCCCTCAATGAGTGTTTGACTAAGCTGCTATTGGTGATCAGCTGTGCATTCGACGGCATCGGCGTCAAATGCCAGACATGCGGAAAGCAAGTAGGAGTAAAGCGCAGCGCGCTGTCCCATACCCCGCGTAGGTCGCACCTCGTTCTCACAGACTGTCAGTGCACTTTCTCAAGTCAACGTCTTGCAGGGGGTCTCGGCTCACGTCGGTTTCGAACGCCAGTCCGCCCTGAGCCACCATCAACGTCACTTCGCAGGTCCCCGACACCGTATTGAAATCATTGTGTGTCTTCCCCGCAAGTAGTCAGATTAGCAGTTGTAAAGAACGGTATAATTTACTACCAAGTCTTACTCCTGAATACCAAGAGTCTCTTGTGAGTCTTGATCACATCTCACCGACATCTCGACACGGTACCTATTACCCAACTAGGTGATGCGCGGCACTCACAGCCAGTAGCATTTTCTATTTGGGGTGCCCTGGTGGCCTTAGTACACAGCTACTCTACTCCAGCTAGATCATCTGATGGATTTTTTTTTCCGTGTCCTGCGATAGACTCAGGTCTCGATCCTACTCGGATCCGTGCTGTGAATAGCATCGGTCTCATTGGTTGCATCCTGCGTAGGTCCTTCCGCCTGTTCAAATAGGAGGCACAAATAGGGCCTGCCAAGACACATAGACCATTGCCTTCAGGATCCTCTTGCGAGCGGTGGGAATCAACCATCGGGAAACTCGCCGATACCCTACCTCGTCGGCGTTGAAAGAGGCATATGGTCAATCTCCACGAGATCATCCCCTCATGTAAATCCTCGGTCATTGGCACATCTTTTAGTGGCGTTCTTGTCAGCCCGATGTGTGACCACCCGACACTCATTGCGATGAGGCGGCATACCACAGCAAACTCAATCCCGAGGAAAACCCGCCACATCATACAAATGGCTCTTGTGAAATTACAAGCCCAACACGATACCGAGGTTGCTCGTTTACATCGCAATTTTCGGTCCGACTTGCACTTTTAGTTGATGGGTTGGAGGTTTCTGGGCCAATCAGTGGCAAGGGCCCGGGCGTGGATGCACCACTGGCATCTTTCGATCGACTTGGAGGCAGTGTTTTCAGACAAGGCTGTGCCCTCGCAGAGATCACAACGTGCTTTCATACCGCGCCAGTGGCGTATGGTGATGGCGGCACAAAAGGTGATCTCCTTGCTTCTTCCACCTTATTTCTGAGCGGCATATCCAACGAGGCAACATCGCGCGTGCATGATTTAATTACTCTTTTGAACGATTACTCACTGATCCCATTCGCGAACATCAGCAGTGAAGTATTTCGCAGGCCCCTCTCCGTGGAAACATGGACATGAAAGTGGGAGATTGCGGCTATGCAAATAATCGCGTGTACAGCCTGAGGTTGCAGCAGCACCACCCCAAATCATGTCCGTCTGGTGATGACCCTCACTAGTAAGCTCTACCTCTACGAGTCCGTTTTATTGCTCGCCAATACTTCCTTGAAGATATTTGGCTGGCTTTTTGACGTGCTCAGGATGATGGTCCAGCGATATCAGTGCCAAACCTTGTATACCGCGTATCGTGCGTAGGAGGCCGCGCCGCCATCGCTGTCAAACCTTAAGTAAGGAGGTCTGGGCAACTCAGGAGGCCACGTATTACCCTGCTGATGCCCTTTCATCTAACCAAGTTTGTTGACGTGGGGTGAATGCCCCTTCATTAAACATCACGAAACGCACAAGCAACTGCCAAGACAGCAACGGACCACGATATCCCTGATGAAACCATTATGCAATCCCCTCTCGTATTCTCCCTCGAACACTTATCCCTTGCAAGTCTTCTTGTGGATGGATCACCTGATCACGAGATTTATGGTATGTATTCCCTAACGGTTATGTATTGACGAAAACTTTGTCCACCACGCCAGATCGGTTGATGAGACTCGGACGGTTCGCGACATCTTCTGCCTGTGTCCAGTCGTGCTGATTGATTCTCAGGACCGGTCACCTTTAAGATCACCTGCGCGCATGCGGATATTCAAGGGGGAGCCGACCTTCAGGGAGCATCCTCCACGATGACGACCAGGCACACATTGTATCGTACAGGTGGTCAGACGACATTTCCAATACGTCATGCTCTCCCACGTCTGGGGGGATCATTCCATACGTTGACTTGTTGATTTAGTCAAAATCATCAGCCTGGGATTCGAACTCTTTCGCCACAGAGCGGTAATCTGCACAGCAGCAGCCAGCTTCTATGAGCCGGTCATCTCTGGGTATGTGACACAGTGCACGTACTACTGCATCGGTAAGACTTGCAATTCATCGTCGAACCAGTCACTCAACCCCATGGACAAGTGATACGAAGAACCAGTGGTCACGCTTGCTTTCCTTGCGTCCGTCGGCGGTAGAATACATCACTATTTGCTTCTAGATCTGGGCGCTTAAAGATCTTTTCGCACCGAAGGTTGTCTGATGCTGGGAATGAAACTAGTACCTCAACGACTCCCCTGCCACCATGCAGGAGCTGCCGAACGCCATCCAGATCCAGGGCCTGAAACCATCGCCGCTTCTCGTTCAGTTGTGCTGAAATTTCGTGAGAAACTACAGTTAGCCTATTGACGCTCAACAAGAAGACGTTACATATCTTTTGATCGGCGTATTCGAACGCGCTATCTGGCAAAACTGCGGTGGGAGAGAGATTGCGCTCGGCAACCTTTTTGTAGAAGATCGTGGCTGCGGAGCGAAGTCACGCTGCTCGCGTGGACCGGGAATACGTTCCTAGCATTCAACGGTCGTCTCCCCGCCACTCTCGTGGTTGACTTCACAACACCCTACATCTCACCATGCGACGCGGAAACGCGCGTCACAACTTGAATACCAGAGGTATTCACCGAAAACAGGGCCTGGCGACGTCTGATCGGATCATCTATCTAGCGCGTTCTGCCGATCGTCGTCGCACGTATCACTTTCTGCGTCTGACACCCTACCATTGATCTCTATTCCGCTAGAATACCTATGCTCGACCAAGACGGGAGGCTTACTTCCGCTGACGGAACCACGCGAGCTCGTCATCGTGTGTCCCTGTATTCGATCCATTCAGTGGCATCACTGCCAATGACCGATGCCATACGAGTGCTGGCTCGCCGCCTTCTACACCATCCATTGCTGTGCCATCGTCTCAGTAGGGCTATGCTCGCGCGTTGCAGCTGACTGGATGTCTCGAACGGCCATTCAGTACACTGTCGCTCAAACAGACGTCGCATCAAGAATACGGGCGACCAATCACTGCAGAGAAGAAAATACACGCAGAGACGGTTCGATTCTTCAAGAGCAGCTTGTTGCACTTCTCTGCTTAGTTCCCATAATTGGACGTTGTCTCGAGCAACTCCGGCGTGACCTACCCCCGTCTGCAGGTCTTCATATCCGCGACCGTTCGTCTGACTTCCCAACTCTCTCACAATATAACGCGTTCGCAATCGTTGGGTGGCGGTGAACGATACTTGGTACCAGATGCTGGTTCATACTGCTATAGCTGCTAAGATCGTCCGTCGATGTTTTTATACACAAAGCAGCTCTTTCGGCCGACGTATTATAGTCCCGGTCTTTCAAGTCGGTTAGCGATCAGATAACCTGACAAATCGATCCACGCTCTCCCCGCACAAGCGCAGCATCATGACGGACTCTTGATGGTCCCGACGACCAAAGAAGGACTACCCCGAGGTGCAATGTACGGATTGGAAATCTGGACACTGCTTTTCTCCCGTACATCGGGAGAGGCACTGCGAACTGTGCATTCCGCATGTTCCATCGTGAGATGCAAATCGATCGGCAAGCGGCCCACCCAACAGAGAGAACGCGGAGTCGGGTTCCCCAGATCCTACGTCCGAGGAATGTGGGGAAGATGCTGCGCTCTACCCGATACGTCCCGAGCCAAGACTGAACAGTGCATATCGTCCGTTCCGCCGCACGCGCCTTCGTCTCTCCAAGACGACGACCAAGAGAATACCCAGAATCGAGCGAAGAAGAAGCAAAGAATAATTTACCTCCGAGTCCTTGGCGACACACGGAGTCCCGTCGTGCGTTCGGAGAGGACCAGTATTACATCCGGCCTCGGGGCAGTCCCGGGCGCGACAAATATATCATATATCCGAGCCGCAGTGCGCCAGAGGACGAAGCGAACTTTGAAGGGCACCCGGATACGGTGTGGCGATGGTGATGCCGGGATATTTCGGGTAGTGTCGATGGTGGTCTTGGGGAAGACAAGAGGGGGAGGCACTATTGACGCTTTAAACTTCAAGCCCAATGGAGTGATCGGGGCGGTGCATCGTTCAAACGTCCATTTTCAGAGGAGTGGGGGACAGCACGACGCAGCGGGGTTCCTCTTATAATAATGTTGGCCGTGAGGGTTAGGCTCTATCGACCGGGTGGCCACGCCCCGATTCAATGATATGTACCGTTCGGGTTATGGATCGAGTGGGAGCAAAGAGCGAGCGAGGATTGGTATGTCATTACGCTCATGTCAGCAATTCAGATCAGCGAGAACTAGAATGTATGTAGTATATGTTTGTGTGTGTATGCGTTCATGCAAGAGCGCTTTTTTTGTTCCGTAGAGCGTTCGAGTGGCTATCGATGGTATTATTATTGTTTCAATCCCTTGAGCCAGCCCTTGGCCGACAACCCTTCCAGCTCTAGTGAACCGATCCCGGTCCGCTTTCCTTTTCGCCATACTTCCACGAGACCCCTTGCTTCGTATGGCACGATGTCGGTATTGAGGGTCCCGACAGTGATATGAAGGCTGTCTCGAATATCAGCCGGCAATGTGGAGACGAACTCATGCTTTTCTTGTCCTGGATCAGCTCCGTTGTCGGGTTCTGTGGCAACTTCCAAGTCTTCGACGGTCAACGCCATAACCCTGCCATTCCAGACAAGGTGTCCGAGAGTAAATGAGAAGATGGGGTGTGCCGGCAATCGATCAAGTGCGGTACACCGATCCCAAAGGTCCATGTCTGCGGGCAGGCCAGCCTTGTGTGCGATCGTGATATGAGGTCGATCGACAACCCGTTTATCGCTAACCAATGTGCGCCAAAACGTCTTGCCATCATACGGGACGTCTTCCCCTCGTTCCATCTGGGATGCGACGATGGCCTCGAGGTCCAGTTCGGGCAATATCGCAAAGTATCGTGGTGGTGTAGGCGCTTTCGCCTGCTTTCCCTTCTCTACCCCTTTCTTCGTCGCTGGAGAATATCCTTTTGCGACTGCCACGGCTTCGTCTATTTTCTCCTGGCTGGGTCGCTCCAAGCCAAGGATGTTAACGCATCCATTGACCGCACGAGCCACTGCAGCTGCGAGCGGCTCGCTAACATCCATCTTAATGCTGGCATCTACTTCGGAATCAGCGAGCTCTTCCGTGTTGTGGATGAATTGCCAGATGACGTCTTCATGCAACTTTCCGGCCTTGTCAAATCGTAGGGTCTGGTGGTTATCGCCACGATCAGATATACGATGTTCACAGACTCGAAATATTTTCGCTGGCGGCTGGTCCAGAGTCCAGTAGAGCGCGAGTAGACGAACTGGTGGACGGATTTTGGCCACAGCGTCGCGCAATGCCTCTCGGTGCTGTCGCAGATGGTTGTTTCTACATATGAATCTTGTGAACAAACACCCCATGAAATGAAATCGTAAACTAACTTGTCGGCAATGACAACATCGTGTTGTTTGAGGAGATTGATAACATTTTTGATAAAGCCGGATGCCGATTTCTTCTTGGTTTGCACGTCATCGCTTTGGATATGTCCGAACCCAAAGAGATGGGTGAGTGCAACAGAGACCGACGTCTTGCCTGAGTTTCGGCAACATCGGCTTTATGACCATCGAGAGAGCAGGAATCGACTCACCACACCCTGGGACAGCGACGGGTACGATGATGGTCTTACCGAACTCCTTAACGGCGTGCTCTGGCTCCGCGAGGTCAGATAGATCCGTCTTCCCATGCTCGGCGCTCAGCCACCTCAAAAACCGATCTCTAGTGGCTATGATTCCCTTTCCTTGCGCATATCCCTGGAAGGCACTCCGGTTTGCTCGAATCTCATCCTTGACCCACTTGAGATAAATCTGCGTCTCCTTGCGCTTCATCTTGGACGCGGAAAGTTTGGCGTCATTGAGTGAGCCCCCGGTGGACAAGAGCGACTTTGTGATTTCCCGCCAGTCGCGGTACATCATGTACGGCTCGTCAAATTTCACCTTGAAGAAGAACGAAGAACCGGGTGGATACGGTGGTCGTTTATCACGAGACGTCGAACCAGGTTTCGGATCAACGACGCGGGTGCGGACGACGAACCCTTCCAGCGGCTCTCCTTTCCATTTTCCCGTTTCGGCAATGCCGTCAGTGAATTTCTTCACTTCTGCTAGTGTGTCGTATGCGATGGTCGCAGTCGTCAAGAAGCCCCACTCTTCTGCGAACGCATCGATGACATGCGTAGGGAGGGTGTGGAACTCCTTGTGAGTCTCGTTTATGCCATGCAGATAAAGGCCAGACTTCTCTGGCGGATAAGCCAATACATGTTCCTCAAAGTCGTCATCGCAAAGCTTGCACGAGGGAGCCGTCATTAGTTCTCAATTCCAAACAATCTCCGGGCAAAGACCTACCTCTGCCATGGCAGTCCAGTTCTTCTCCCAGAGTGCGGCTGCGAGTTGCTTTTCCGTTTTCCCCTTTGATTCGACATGTGTTTTGAGCCATCTGTGACCAGCTTGTGAATGTGTCTCTAGGACGCCATCCATCTCTCCTAGGGCGTGTTTGGACGTGACAATCAAGTCGGAAGGCGAGATAGCAGCAATGAAGATGATGCAGCCGTTTGACTTCATCGACAACGTGTATTCCGGACCAGTGTGCGCCTCCAAGGACGACCACTGTCATGCACAAACGACAAAGGATCAGGAACCACTTTCTTCACAAACCAAGACAACTTTGAGCTTACATCCGTCCAAGGTACCTCCCCGATGTTGAAGAACTTATCATATCCACGGGCGACAATCTGATATCGAGGTTGATCGCTACCTGCCTCCTTTTTCAGCTCTCTCGTGAATAGACCTCGGGCGAGCGTCGGGAATGGCGAAGGAACGTCATAGTACTTGAACTCGTTCATCTTCCAGCTCCGAATCTTGACCGTGGGGTCCGATGGCACGGGATAAACAGTCGATCGAATGAGCTTGGGCGACTTTTGTGAGATGCGGTGCAGGTCAGCGATAAGCTGGGAATCTTGGACGTTGAAACGCGATTCGGTCATCGTGGAATGTGCCCAGCGAAAACGAGATGCGTCAAAGCGGACGAATGTACGTCTCGTCGTTGGGCATATGTACTGAAGAAAACGCGGTGCTGATGAAGTCAGAATGTTGGGCACGTCGTAGTCAGGTTCAAGTTGGGTTTCGCTCACCGGGCGTGACTCTGGTTGACAAATGCTCCCGGGTTCCAATCCTGTGTCAAAACGGACGAATGGAAAGTCCAGCTATTACGGCCGACGTCGAGGACGATACTGTGCTAGGCTGACCTCCATATAGCAGGCACTGCCACGAATTGCGGCGTGACTCGCTCCGGTACCCTACTACATATATGTTTTGTGTGGGATAGATAATACGGTGTACAAGGTGGGCATCGTCTAACCACTAGCAATCGTTATTTGTGACCTTGCATTATGACAGGTATACCACTGCCGCTATGCAGTTCTTTCTCTTTCTGACAGTCCGTCTCGCTCCCCTGGTGTACTCTGCGTGCCACTACGAATCTCGTCGATCGCTATTCCACAGTACGTTGTCGACCCTGTATGTATTTTACCGCTCGTCGCCCGCACGAACCACGGGAACGAATGCGGACGTTTGTTTTGGCTATGCTCGGCCATGGGCATTGTGCTATCAAGTCTGCATGGAGTCGAAGCTCTCGACCACGTCCGCTGTATTGTATATAGACGAATGTCGAGCGATATCGATCGGAAAAGTTGTCCTTGACCTCGAATATAAAAATCGACAACAGCAGCGACCTAGCCTCACTGGATTCCAGAAGCGGCATTTCGGCTTGATTTGGGCGGCGATTTAACTGTT
>JBBPRH010000144.1:0-51187 GCA_038092915.1 Boletus pseudopeckii
GGGGGGGGGGTGTGTTTTTTTTTGTGTTTTTGTTTTGGGGGTTGGGGGTTTGGGGGGGCGGGGGGGGGGGGGGGGGGGAGGCCATGCCGGATGAAGATTTGGAGAAGGAAGTGTTTGAGGGTAGGGGAGATGAAGTTGCGGCAAAGGGGTCGTGGGTTGGAGGTGGCGTTGATGAAGAAAGACTGTGTTTGCGAGGGCGAGGTGGTGGTTTCTGGAGAGAGTTGCGAACTCTTTGAGGGGGTTGTACGGGAGTCTTTGATCTGAAGGAGGGGGGCGGGGGCGGTGCTTGTCTAGTTGGCTGAAACGTCGCTGGGTCTTGGTAGTTGGCTGCGACTGCGGCGGTGACGGCGTTGAGACTGGCGTCTCTGAGTAGTTCAGAATATTCCTGGATGGACTCGCGAGAGGGACGATGGTACTCGATCGTAATTTTTGACTGGCGATGTTGGAACGGCCGCTGATTGATGGCAGACATGGCGAGGGCTGGGAAGATACCCGAGCAAGACCAAGTAAATATATGTAAGTTACTACTACACCTTGGTTACCGTCGACACCTCAACCGCGTGCTCCCGCGGAGCCAATGCCTCTCTTCCTCGGCTTCGACCTCTCCACTCAACAGCTCAAGGCCATCATTGTCGACGAACACTCCGCTGTCGTGCACGAGTCTGCCGTACACTTTGACAGTGACCTCCCCGCCTACCGCACCAACAATGGCGCCATTCGCGGCACCGACGAGGGCGAGGTCACCTCTCCCGTCCGCATGTGGCTCGAGGCCATCGACCTCGTCGTGCACCGCGTCAAGCACGCCGGTGTCGACTTGAGTGCCGTCGTCGCCATCTCCGGAGCTGCCCAGGTAAGTCACTCCATCCTATGGTCCGACTCGTCCGATTTTATCCCAAATACAGCAACATGGCTCGGTCTATTGGTCCGATCTGGCCGAGACGTCACTGTCCTCGATGGACCCGAGCCGGTCCCTCGCCGATCCGGGCCACCTCGCACCACATGCTTTTGCCCTCCCCAATGCCCCCATTTGGCAAGACTCCTCTACCGCCATGGACTGCGCCGACCTCGAATCCGCAGCGGGTGGCCCACAGCGCCTCGCCGACCTCACTGGCTCTCGCGCCTATGAGCGCTTCACAGGTCCTCAGATTGCCCGCGTACGCGCTCTCTTTTCTCTCTCCCACACACGCTCATCTCCACCGCCCCAGATCCGCAGGCTGAAACCCGACGCATACAAGCGTTCGGCCCGCATCTCGTTGGTCTCTTCCTTCATACCGTCCCTGTTCCTTGGTTACGTCGCTCCCATCGAGATATCCGACGCCAGCGGTATGAATCTCATGGATGTCATGACGTGTAAGTGGGTCGATTCGTTATTGGATGTCTGCGGTGGTCCCGACCTCCGCTCAAAGATTGGTCCCCAGCCCGTGCCTGGTGGAACGGTCCTGGGAAAAATATCCAACTGGTGGGTTCTCAGATGGGGATTCAGCCCTGGTAAGCTTTCCCCGTGCACCAACTTCCCTGTCCTCATGAGTACGCAGAATGCATCATCGCCCCATTCACCGGGGACAACTCAGCTACTGTCGCAGCCCTCTCTGCACCCGGTGATGCACTTCTCTCCCTTGGAACTTCCACCACACTCTTGCTCTCCATCCCCCCTGCAGATACCCCGCCAAAGCGTCCCACCACCTCACACCTTCTCTCTCATCCAACCACCATCGATGCCCAGATAGCCATGCTCTGCTACAAAAACGGCGCTCTCGCCCGAGAACACGTCCGCGACAGGCACGCCAACCGTGACTGGGAAAAATACAACCAGCTCGTGGAAAGCACACCGGTGGGGAATAACGGCTATCTCGGCTTTTACTTTCCTCTTCCAGAAATCATACCCCCGAACGTTCGTGGCGAGTTTCTGTTCACGACCAAAGATGGCCATCCCACCCCCGTAGACTCGATACCCTCAGAAGCCCATCCTCGAGCCATCCTCGAGTCCCAGTTCTTGTCCATCAAGTCCCGCATAGCCGCTATCCTCCCACCGAACTCCCCCCCTCTCCGAAGGATGGTCGTCACTGGAGGCTCCTCTGCCAACCAGACTATCCGACAGCTCGCAGCGGATCTCTTCGGTATCCGTGTCTACGTCGCTGAATCCAAGGAGGCTGCCGGAACCGGTGGTGCCATTCTCGCCAAGTTTGCCTGGTGGAAGCAACAAAACGGGGGTTCAGGAACCTTTGAGGAGATGAGCTACGGAGACGTCGAGCGCATGCGGCTTGTCGCTGAGCCCAGGGGTGACGTGACAAAAGGATATGACCAGCTCGTCGACGCTTATCGCGCGTGCGAAGAAGCAGTGGTTGATTTGTGTCGAAAGACGTGATTCATCCTGGCGCTTGCACCATGTAACATCCGATAGAGTCCTTTATTTATTACGTAGTGTTGTGCATATAACACTTTGCTTGAACTCCACCCGACTGAGGCTGCTAAATGAGGTATCTTCGTTTGTTTTCGCCACGGAGATGCACAGATCACCTGTTTACACATCCTCAATCCCTGCCGGTATGTTCACGTCTGCATCGTGCGACTCGTATCTCGTTGTTGATGACCGTGAAAGCCGCGTCCTAGAAACATGTCCATGACACCAGACACGCCCCCCGGGCCCAAGAGACCGTTCCTCGAGAAGCCCAGCTCATCCGAGCCACTCAAACGGGCGAGACTCGAACAGGATAACCCAGCTTCAGAAGAAAAGGTAGCATTACCCAACGCCATTGACATCACTCCGCCCGAATCCAGCAGTCACCCTGGAAGCCGGGGCGCCGCCGGGTGGGCGAAATCGCGAAAAGGAAAGGAGAAACAGACAAAAAACGTCGGTCGGCGTCGTGGGACCCGTCACGCCGAGCCCTCGGAGACCCCCAAGAACGAGGAAGACGAGGGACCCAAACCGCCCAGGTTGCCGAAACGCATGACAGCGTTGCTCCTTGGCTTCTGTGGGACCGGGTGCAGCGGCATGCAAATGTGCGTACGATACTTGCATGTTTCGTGAACGTAGAACGGTGTCTCTGATATCTTTCAAGTCAACCGAATGTGAGAACGATCGAGGGTGTCTTATTTGACGCCTTGGTTCGTGCGGGAGCCGTGTCCAATGACAATGCCGACGATCCCACCAAAGTGCTTCAGCGTCCACACCCGCTGGTTGTCAAACTAAGTGCACTTTACAGGTCAATCTCGGACGAGCCGCTCGAACAGACGCAGGCGTCCACGCTGCAGGCAATGTCGTGTCCATGAAGTTGATCGTCAACATTCCTGGCGTCAAAGACTGGGTTTCTCGTGTTAACGAACAACTCCCACCAGAAATACGTGTCTGGGGCAAAGTAAGTACACTGGCCCGTGAGTCGAGTCCAACAGTAACGTCGGCAAAAAGGTTCGAGTTCAGGGCGGATTCAATGCACGGCTGTACGATTTTCTTCTCCTTGGACTTTTTTGCACGTCGTGTTCACCAGTGTCAACAGATCCTGCGATAGCCGCAAATATACGTATTTCTTCCCTTCCTATCTATTGATCCCACCCAAACCGAACTCGGCGTGTGTGCGTAGCCAACATGCCGCGGTCGCTTCACGAGGCTCCCCTGGTGATATCCCGCAACATCCCTTTTGGGATTTTCCAAGTGTTGATTCTTCCAGCCCAGAAGAAGACCTCGCTCGGAAGCGACAATGGAGGGTCAGCGCCAAAGATGTTGACAAGTTGCGGGCCACTGCAAAAAAGTTCGAGGGCACTCACAACTTTCACAACTTCACAGTCGGCCGTGACTTTCCTGATCGTAGCAATCAACGTAACATGATAAAGATTCAAGTAAGGTTCTTCCCGATATTACAGGCTTTTGTCGACTCAACCATTTTTTTCGAAAAGATTGCAGACCCCGCGGTTTACGGCGATACGGAATGGATCAGTGTGCTCTTTCATGGACAAAGTTTCATGCTACACCAGGTACGTCTCCCGGTGTGATATGGGAATCCTCACATTGTGTATTCAAGTCAAAGCTTAGATCGTAAGTTCGACCGTGACTATCATGATCATCCTCTAATCCTAGCTCGGAAAAAGCGCAAGATGATGTCTGCCCTTGTCCTATCCTATCGGACCGGAACTCCCGCCGATATAATCGACGAAGTATGAGCCTCACCACTTTCGGGGCATCCATGTTACTCAAACCTTTTCAAGCTTTACGGACCCAGAGTGGTCCTCGTGCCTAAAATGCCGGCCTTAGGGTTGCTGCTCGAGTACCCCATCTTCGATTCCTACAACCAAAAGGTGACAACGGTCAACGAACGGGAAAAGTATGACGGCTCCCATGTCGACTTTCGTCCGCCGATCGACTTTGAGCAATACCAAGAGACGATCGACACCTTCAAGCAAAAATTCATTTACGAAGACATGCGTACGACAGAGGACCGGTTTGGCATGTACGTGTTTTTTAACGGAGGCAACGCGATGGGCTCGATTGACAGAGTACGTAGCTTTGACGCCTGGATTCGATATGTGGACAATTACGAGGGGAACGATTTATTGTACTTGAATCCGAGGGGCATCATCCCTGCAACTGCGGTCATCAAGAAAGACGTCAAGCGACGACCCAAACCCTTCAAGGAGAGCAGGCGTTTTGATATTACCAACATCAAAGAACTTAAGGACGAACCACCACTTGAAGAGGAGAGCGACTCAGAGGAAGAAAACATCAGTAAACCTGCACTGGAAGACATGGAAGGATAGTCATTGGGAACACCAAGAATCGGGATCACACCGGACTTGAGACGCGGCACCGAATTAGATTTACTATTTGATACAATGATCGCCAAAGATACACATTGCAATGTAAAATCATGACTGGAACTTGCGCATGGTTTGAATCTCGTCAAGGAGAGCCTGTAATCGATCGTCGTCGATTTTGACGAGACTAGCAAGAGTGAGCCGGAATGAGCAAGCAAGTCGTCCGCACGACGGTGCCGACTCACCTCGGTATGACGCTCTTGGCCTCTTCTGCGGTCGCTGGACACAAGTTGGCGATTTGAGCCGTCTCAAATTGCGTCAGCGCTGGCTCGCGACGGAGCGTCCTTTAAATGTTTTTTTTTCTCGTCAGAAGCGGATTCAACAAATTCAAACGATGTAATCCAACAAAAAAAAAAAAAAAAACACCGCCAATACGCACGCACACGGACGCGAAAATAAAATAAAATGGAATAAACGACCTACTCGCGAACGGCGCTGGCCGAATCGGTCGTGCTGAACTTGGCAAACGTCTTGACGTACTCGAGCGTTTTGTTGTAGACGCTATCAAGACCGAACGGTTGGCTTCGAGAAAACGGCATAGAGCGGTCTTTGGCACGTACGCAGTATCGGGCGCGTCCTTGTCCCTGTTCTCGAGCAGGTACTTGACCTCCGAGATGAGCAAGCAACCTGCATTGTTGAATTCTGCAGCAGTTACAGTAAGACCATCGAAAACGGTTGAAACATGGATTGAGTTGTACGCACCAGCTCCGAGTTTCAAGGCAGATGCATCCTCCTCTTCTGCGTGTGGCCTGTGGCGCAAGCGCGTGGTCATGATCAAACAGACAAGGTGGCAGTGAACGTCTGTTTGGCAAAAGCCTTTGAAATAAACACACGTGAGATTTGAGTAGCCCAATGCTGCGCGCCGCCTCGAAAACGGGTTTATTATATTGTTTACAGACATTTTATTATATATCTAGTTGTATTGAAGAAGAACAAAGACAGTCCAGTCCTTGCGTGTTACAAGCCACAAAATCAACAGCATTGACACTATTTTCTGTTTCAAAGATCAAACAGGACGTTTCAACATTTTGCAAACATGGCGCAAAGATCGAATTCTTACCCCAAGTCTATCAAGTGGCCAATGCCACGGGAGTGGAACCATTGGCTGCGTTCACGGGGCCCTCACTATCATTGTCTTCGGCTGAGAGCAAAGCAACCTTGTCGACCAATATCGCGTTGGCGACAGCTTCTCCGCGCAGTCTCTCTTTGTCCTTGTCGACTCTGTCTTGTGGAATTGGACTGCGATTCTGTACCGCACCAGCGGGCTTCCAGGCACTTTTGGGGCCAAGATTTTCATTGGCCTTCGCGGACGGCCGTTCAGGTGTACCCTCAAACTCGTCCAGCTTGCTGGTTGAGTTGGCAGCTGTAGTCCCCAAAGTAGGACTAGAATGATTCGCAAGAGCATTGCCTGACGCGTTATTTCCTGACAGGATTATAGAGCGGGTAGATGTCGAGTTATTCCACACTCCTGCTACTGGCATGCGTTTCTCCGCCGCAGCATTCACTGTGAGCGGCGGGAAGTCTGTCGACTGAAGTGGAGGTGGAATTTGCTGTGCCCGTTGTCCATTGCTACGGGCAGGGGACATATTTCGAGAGTTTGAAGGATGTTCATGATGCCTATGAGTAGGGTGCAAAGTTGGCTGGGGCTTAAGACCGACAGCCCAATCAGGTCTTGCGGGAAGAGGGTGTTGTGATGATGTTGACGTATACGTTCTCCGTGAAGACGACGACGTAGAAGAAGACTAGAAAGATATAGATCACGGAGTCGGTTTGCCGCAAGATAGGTCAGGGATGCATGATATGATGAAGCCGTGAGGGACAACTCACGGCTTGAGACGACGCCTCGTCACTGGCACTGGCTGGTGTTCTAGCACCAGCATTTCCATTCAGGTTTCCAGGATGCCTTCTTACCGTTGAGCTTAAGCGCGGTCCTACAACCTCGCCACCTCCACCGGGCCTGCTAGTGCTCCCGTTCATTCCAAATCCACCCATACCTATACCAGGACCATAACTCCACGCACTCCGAGCAGGCGGAGCACCTCTGGGCTTAGGTCCCATTGTGGGAGACTGTTGACCAATAGCCCCGGGGTACGGGCGGCTGGCAGCATATGGATCGTGTGCACCATTGTATTCAGGAGAATAATGCGATTGATTCAGAACTGGAGAGGAAGACGTTTGCATGGGATGCATTGAAGGAGAAGGATAGTAAGGCATCGGGTAGGGTCCATAGGGTGGGACGGGTGCTGTGTAAGCCGAAAATTGGGAAGCAGGGGGAGCAATGGGAGGGCTAGGAGCGGGGAGAGGTCGATGCTGAGCAGGAGGGTGAGCAGGAGGTGGTGAATGCCATGTATAAGGAACATAAACCCCCTGATGAGGAGGTGGTTGTTGAGATGGGTAAACGTCAACTTGATTGGGAGGACTGCCTGGATCTGCATTCTGAAGGGAGTTCTGAGGATGAGGGTAAGGGTATGTTGCATAGTAATGATAGGGGGGGATGTAATTCGGCGCAGGGGGGTTTGGTTGTGGGTATGCGTACATGTATGGGTTACCATAGCCTGGAGCCTGAGCTGGAGCCTGTGATAGGTCATAAGGTACAGCAGCCGGTGAGGGCTCATACAACGTGGGGTATTTGAAAGATGACGGAGAGGGTGCTCTCGAACCACGAGAACTATTTGACCCATTGAAACATGGTCCGGTTGAGCGGAGACTCCTCGACGATGAGCCATTGGAACGGCGACCATCCTTTTTGTCTCGTACGACTGGCCCAGACCATTCGCTCTCTGTTGTCGGTGAGCTTATCGAGTCGTCTATATCGCCCGTGCTGCTCGTTTCACCTGCACTTGTCACTGAACCTGACGTGAGACTAACAGTAGAAGAGCTAGCGCTGAGGTCCTTTTCCTTTCCCCTCTCCTTCTCGTTGAAGTCCATGAATATTCTGGAACGAGCCTCGTTATAAGCAGCTTCTCGTTCGGCAATTGTTTTATGCTTCTTGCTGCTCCCGGTGGCATTACTCCGCCCACCGAGGCTTCCAGCCTCGGATGGTTCTGGATCCGAGAATTCAGCATCTTCGCCGGCGACAGAGCCTGCTTGTGAATTGGGTTTGGGGCGTTGGCGGTCGGTGGGAGATCGACGCATAATTTTAAACGTGGGTTGTGTGGGTGACTGGGCGGGGACAAGCTCTGCAATACGACGAGCAGGACTAGTGACATGATGCGTGAGTGGCCGAAAACTGCTGAGTCGCTGTGCATCACTCACATTCTGCTCTCCGAAGTGAATAGTACACTAATGACTTTGGTGATAGAGTCGGTTTCCGGCGCCAGCCTGTAATAGGTGGAGCATCTGTGCACGAGAAGCCTTTGATAAGAAGTGTTGGGCATCAGATCAATGCGAGACCTGTCAAGTTAATGTCGTCAGCGACTGCATGGAGAATGCCCGGAGATCGCCCCCGTTGTAAAATAGAAAGGGGAAGGCAAGGAGTGACGTCTCACGGTGCGGGGGACGCAGCTGCTGGGCGTAGTTGCAGGGGGAAACGGGGGAAAAACGAACCTGTGATCGTTGATTAAACTTTCCATCTGCTCGCCGAGCTTCAGGACGTATATCCTATCTTTACTTTTGAGGGCCTCGACGATTTGAGGATCGACGTCAGGGAGAGCGCTGGAATTGGCGCTACCAGTGGAGTCGGAATCAGCCAAGGGTTCTGAATCAGAGCGAGAGGGTGACTGGAGGCTTGCGGCGTCAAGAGTAGAGGAGGGAAGAGGAAACAGTGACGAATGGAGATCTTGATTGGAAATGTTTGGCGTGGAGGCCATGGGGATGATGGGGGGCGGGGAAGACGACATGGTGGTGGATGATGAAAGAACGGTAATCAAGGCTGGCGCGCGACCTGGAGAGACAGGAAGCACTGCATGAGCAATGAACGAGAGAAAGACGGGAAATGTGGAGTCGATGTTGGCTGATTTGAGAGTGAAACTCACGAAGGACGTTCCAAGGAAGATTCGCAGTAAACGTGAGGTCGTGGGGGGAGAAGAGAGAAAGAAGAGGTCTAATGTAAGTGTGGATGCATCCGTAGGTCTAGGGGGACGACTATCAAAGCCTGCAACAATCCACACACACCTCTCTCCCTCCCCCGCTCGTGGGAACTCAGCGCTTTGGCGCTCACTAAGCTTCATTGTATTACTATTGTAAATATATCGAAATACATGCACAAGATCAGTGTGATAATCCCTCCGTCGACGATGGGTAGACAACTTGGTATATGTTAAACCCGAGACTGCGTGACTCCCGTTAGCGACGTCTCCGTCTCGCCAGTGCACTACGTACCAGAACACGAAGATGCAGCATCCGTAGACAGTCAGCGCCAGCGCGCCCTTGCTCAGCGACCGACTCACGCTCGGGTTTTCCTTGGAGAGCTATGCAATACGTCAGGACCGCAGTGATAAGGAACGCACTCATGGGAACATCTCACCTTCCAGAAAAAGAGTCCTGGAAGAATAAAAGATATCGTTGTCGACCCAGTGGACCCGACGAATGAGAGAACTGGCCACGTGGGCGAATCAGTGCAAAGATATCGGAAACACTCTCAGGTTTCTTACCCAACTGCAAGTCGTCCATGTTGTAAGCAATGGTGAAGCTGAACAAGATAATGGCTCCAGTGAGGAGTACATGCTTCAACATCGTCATCTCTCCACCCGCATGCTCGTCCAAGTCCTCTTCGTCTTCTCCTAATCTCCGCTTAACGAGGGTTCCTCCGTAGAAAATCTTGTCTAAGCAGTTGCGACATGGGTGCACCTGCAGGGGATAGGAGAATGTAATAAGGATGACAATGGCCAATTGTCCAACTGCAATGAACAACGAGGTGGATGGGTACATCGCAACAATGTTTGCGCCAACCTAATACAGGCGGCACAATTAGCCAAAACGCTAGCAAGAACGGAACAGACCGACATTGGAGCCAAAGGTCAGGTAACCAAATACTGCAATGATCTCATAGGTGATCATAGCCCCTCCGATGGATATGCCAATGACCATGTTGAGGCGCTCTTGCGAGTTAGTCCGCAGCTCATTGTAAATGGGGAATATCTACGTTGTCATCAACACCGTGCCAAAATCAACGAAAACTGTGTCATACGTTCTGTGCGCATGTGTATGAAAACACTTGCACGGGGAACGTGGTCACGAAGCCAGGTGTGAAATGGATCAAATGGACTTCGCCTATTGGCGGAGCACCTTCTAGGGGTTGGAAGTAACACGTAACGACGATGATGACCAAGTATACTTGCAAAAACATGCCTCGGTCAACACTGAGCAATGGAAAACAGCCAACGGAATAACCCACCGACGGAGAACATTGCAATGTAGCTTGTGTGTCTAAGGCTGTCTAGCTTGCGAAGGAACGAAAGGGGTGCGAGTAGCAACATAGTGAGCGTAATCCAGTTGCGACCGGACAAAACCCATCCTGGAGGATCCGTTTCCGGAGGAGTCAAGTCATGGAATATTGATGCAGCCACGTTGGGCATCAGCGACTTGATAATCATGAGATAACTGGGAAAAGATCGATATGACAATGTTCCCGCATTCGTTCTTGGTCAATGCATACCTGACAGAGACGCCAAAGCATTTGATGGCAATGGCGGCATCGAAGAAAATAGCTGCTTGAGGGAATGTGATCTGAGCAACAGCAAAAAACGAACTTTGCCGATGAGGGGTAAAATGTGCACAGCGAGTGAGCAGGTACAAGCCAAACCCGCCAACTGCTGCAGAGAATGCGCATGTGATCATTCCTGGAATGATACCCGCAGAGGCCAAGGCCTATAGTATGTATCCGCTACCTAAGTATGCATCTTTTAGTGCGGAGGAAACGGGAAGCTGACCAGAGGGAACGTCAGCATGCCTAGGGATTGGGACCGTCAATCAGTAGCACAAGACGGCCAACAAGACGGAAATGACGTACCACTACCAATGATTGTGTTTGACAGGTTACTGACAGAGCTAATAATGCTCGCATGACCTTGACTCGGTTTCGGGACAGCCTCACCTCCGAGCAAAGCAGAGCCTTCGCTATGCTCTACGCGAGGATGCACGCTGTGAACGTCTCGGACTCCCGTATCTACAGCTCCATACGGCTGGATCATCTCGTACGACCCTAATCTGAAAAGACAGCTGGAAAACAGCACAAATCCCTGTTCGAGAAATGTATCGCAACACCGAGTCTCTCCGGTGAGAGCTTACTATGCTTGAAGCTGGGAGGGCGATGAAGACTAGTACTGCTGGGAGTTGTCACACCTTGTTAGGCGAGCTCCGGGCCCCTCGTGCCACCTCTCACGCGTCTTTCAAACGCCGAGCTGTCACTTCTTCCCAATCAGTCACGACGTTATCTCTCTCAATACTCATACTTGGAGAGGCCACCAAACACAACCTATAGACTATCTGCTATGCTGGTGCTGCTTGGGTTTCAAAAAGGGGTCAAACAAAAGAAGAACGCAAACATGTCATCCCGTGACTTATCTGGTTGACCAACAAGGAATCAAGTGAACTACGCTGGTAAGAAAGTAGGGTGGGGTAACGCAGAGCAAACAACAAAAGCACAGTCGAACAGAACGAGTGAAGATTTAAATACATCGCAAATTAATGAAGCGTCCTTCACTAAAGCCAAAGCAATATCGCGTGAGGAGACGAGGAAGAAACAAGTGTGCGCCGATCTCAATACCGAATCCTACTCTGACTGCTCCCCAGTCTTCCTGCCTGTCTTTCCCGCTGACGGGCGTGCATTCGCTGTTGTCTCAGATTAGCCATCATTTGCTTTGCAACTGGTGACAGCTCTGACGAAGACGTTGGGGAGGGTGGCTCGCGCAGGTGATGTAAATGGAGTCCAAACGGTCGAACTGGGGTGACAGGTTGAGGGAGGCGAGATGGCGTATCATTCTCCTTGCCATAAGGTGCAACGCCTACCGGAAGCTCAGCCACCATGGGCCTAGGTTTCATCTGGACTCCGGGCTGCAAAGAAACAGGATGTCGGCAAGGAGATTTGATAGCGAGATCATGTTTCGACCCCACGGAACTACTTGAAGAACCTGATGCACTTCTCAATTTGGGTATCTGAGAATGCATTTCACGTGGTCGGGCGGTGGCAAGATAGATGTGTTCGTTATCAGTGTTCGACTTCTCACCTAAGATGGACTGCATAGATAGAGGCCGCTCCGTCACGTGGTAAGAGTCGTTGACATCGCACGAGACTGATACAGGTCCTGTACTCTGTCGCGATGGCAATTTGGAAGGGGATCGGGGTCCGCGAGGACCGCGGCTGCTTTGTCCTGTGTGTTGGGAAATGGCAGGTTGTGGGAGTGAAGATTCTTCATCCTCGGGCCGCGGTGGCAAAAATATTACAGCAGTAGGAGACGGCGAAGGAGACATGCTCGCATCAGAGGCAAGAGAAAAACGTCGCTGATTAGCAGGTGAAGTAGCTTGGGGAATATGGGCGCTGTTGCGACGGGGAAGAGGAATATGGGAGTGTTTGGTATCGCTAATAGTGGATTCGGTCGAAAAGTGTCGATATTGGGGTGTAGTCGTCTTGAGCTGTGGAAGCCTCGAAACCGGACCATCGTGAACTCTTTTCTTGTCGCCAAGGAATCCGAATATCTGAGAGGCACGCTGGGGTGTCATAGAGTTCCCGTACGGCGAATCGAGTGCTTGTGGGTGTGCAAGGTCGGTGGAGACACTGAGTTCAACTTCAAGCGAAGAGAAAGTGCGGTGATTGGTGGCTGAGGTATCGCATTCAATGGAGAGCGCAGTTTTGTCATCGATAGAATGAGTGTGAATAAAATGTGTGTCAGCGGGGGTTCGAGGGCCATCGGAGGATACTGAGGAACTGTCATCAGTTTCACTGAGTGTCTCGTCAGTATCTGGGGTACAATAGAATGTATTTGGTTCTGACCCGAGAAACTTTTCTGCCCAGGATATGTCCCCCTCTGTGCTGCTGTTTCTTAACTCTGTTGAGGATGGGTGTCCAAGCAACTGTCGCAAAGTGGACCCTGTGCGACGCCTTTGAACGCGTCCCTGCTTTTTGGGGGAAGGGGTGTTGGAGAAGAGAGCAGAGTGGAGGTGTCCTTCGTCGTCGTAATGGTTTAGAAGACTTGCTACAGAAGGGTCCTGACGGAGAAGCAGGAGACGACTCTTGTCTCGCGGCGTGATGGGCACACTCTTGGAACGACGGCGGGTCGGGTCAGTGAGTGAGCGTTTGGGGGTGAAGCTCGCATCCATTGGCGGGTACGCATTGGGGAACTCGGTACGGCTGTGGACGGTCCGACTGCGGATGGTAACAGAGTAGGTGCTACGAGCAGAGACACTAGCGATGGTTGTAGACGATGACTTAGGGTGAGGAATGACCGAGTCAATGGGATGCGCTGAATAAACAAATATCACGATTGAACCAGGAGCAACGGATGGTTACGGGCGAACTTACGAAGTGGGGGCAGGGAGCTAAGGCGTGGTTCCGCCGCATGTCGGGCAGATGAAGAACGCAACAAGCGACTGACTGCTGCCTCTGTATCGTCGATCTGGCATGGGTTGAGGTGCTCCTGGACAGGATCTGGGAGAGATTCGATGCAAGGATCCACCGCTGACCGCTTCTTGGATTTTCTACTACCGATTGAAAAGAATCTCTTGAGTAAACGCATTGTAGATGGATAGTCGTGTCAAATCGTAAATCCCAGAAATATACACTGGGTGGGCTGGACGTTAATGAGCGTAAAATGGTAACTTAACAAAACTCGAAACAGAGGAATGTACGAATATCAACCACAGCCAAATAATGGACCAAACAACGCGTCGGGTAAGTCACGTTGTCAATTTAACCCACGTGTCAGTGGCAAGCAGACAAAGATCCATTTGTATGACTTGCAGATATTGTCAAAGGGGTTATGTAGTGTGGGATGAGGAGTAAGCCCAGTTCTTTTAAGCTGAGTAAGTGGAGAGAATTTGTCAATAAAACCTTCTTGACTGGCATTGGTGGCAAAGATGATATCAGAATGTGTGGTTTGAGAGATTTTCTGCATGGACAGCAGAGTTACTGATGAATGAGGGATCTAAGCCCACTAAGGATGATTCAGGGCTTCATGTTATATGCGAACAGCTCGTTGTTTGTGCCCATTTCGTTGTGGTCATGTGGCAACTCGAAGGAATTACACCTGGACAGTGTGGAGGCCTACCTTCATCATGATCTTAGCCACGGGGGTCTCCGAGGGTCACGTGATGTCGATTGAAGCAATGTTACGATTCTGAAACCAGCAAGTCCGATCACGAGAAAATACCCAGAGTCGAAATCCCCTCGCTTTTGCTTTCTCCCCCTTTCCCTCACGATCCTTCCTTTCTTCTCGCTCCCATCATGAAAATCAGCAAAAAGATTGAGCAGTCCACAAAAGAGGGTAAGATATGGTGGTCTTTCGAATACTTCCCTCCGAGGACAGCTCAGGTGTGCATTGACTCGCCAGCTCTCGATAACACGTGTTTCATCGCACTTACTCTTTGCTAGGGTCTCCAAAACTTGCTCGATCGTATAGAACGCATGCGGGCGTTAGGCCCCGAATTTATTGATATTACTTGGCAAGTTTCCTTCCTCCCCGTCTTGCGGGTGCTGCTCACCTGGCCGTAGGAATGCTGGTGGTCGAACGTCTGATCTCACATCGGAGATGGTAAAGACATGTCAGGGTCTCCTTGGCATCGAGACTTGCATGCACTTGACATGCACCAACATGCCAAAGGAAAAGGTCGACATCGCCCTCCGAGTACGTTATATTCGAAATGTCACTAATTCCGTCTCCGCGACTCAGAATAATGACGTAGGAAGCAAAGCAGTACGGGTGTCGTAACGTCCTTGCTCTCCGTGGAGACCCCCCCGCAGGCAAAGATGAGTGGGAAGCCGTCGAGGATGGTTTCGTCCATGGAATCGATCTCGTCAAACATATCCATAAGGAATATGGCGACTATTTTGACATAGCAGTCCCCGGTTTCCCCCAATTCCAACTTCTCCCGCCAGATGAGCGTGACCTCGAGATGAAGTATCTCAAGGAGAAGGTGGAGGAGGGTGTCGATTTCATCTTCACACAGATGTTCTACGACGTCGAACTCTTTTTCGAATGGGTCAAGGCTGTCAGAGCAGCGGGAATAACTGTTCCCATCGTTCCTGGAATTGCTCCTATCCAGACTTGGAATGGGTTCCTGAAAGCAACAAGCCTGGCGAAGACCAAAATTCCTCAGTTATTTATGGATGCCTTGGAGCCCCACAAAAGCAACGATGAGAAAGTCAGAGAGATAGGTATAAAGTTAGTCGCAGAGATGTGCCGCAAAATTCTCGATGCAGACCTGGGAATCAAAGGCCTTCACTTTTACACCATGAATTTGGAGAAGGGTACCAAAATGTTACTTGAGGAGCTCAACTTGGTCCCGCGAGTCGAGACCGTCAAGCCCCTGCCATGGAGACAGGTACGTTGTCGATCCCACTCTACATTGATTCTAACTCGAACCTGCACAGTCCCTCACACCAAATCGTCGACAAGAGAACATCCGACCAATATTCTGGGCAAACAGGACCAAGTCTTATCTGTCACGTACTGAGAACTGGGATGAGTTCCCTAACGGACGTTTCGGTGATTCTCGGAGTCCTGCATACGGTGAACTGGATGGCTACGGTGTCTCGTTGAAGCAAACGGTGCGTGGGTCATGGTATCTCCTGAGCATTGCTGAGCTCTTTCCATCAATACAGAGAGAGGAAGGTCTGAAGCTTTGGGGCGAGCCGAAATCCTTTTCTGATATTGCTGATCTCTTCGCTCGATTCTGCGAGAAGCAACTTGCAGCACTTCCTTGGTCAGATCAGCCAGCTTTATCAGAGACCTCTGTTATCGCTTCAGACCTGGCGAGGATCAACCGGCTCGGCTTCTTGACCATCAACTCTCAACCTGCTGTTAATGGGGCAAGGAGTGATGATCCGAAGTTTGGCTGGGGTCCAAGAAATGGTTATGTCTATCAAAAGGTCGGCAGATCTTTTATGTGGTGCAAGGGAGACTGATGATTTTGCATGTAGGCATATCTGGAGTTCTTCGTGAACGGAGACTTGTTAGAGTCGCTTATATCCCAGATTGAGCTCGATCCCAACATGACTTACTATGTCATCAACAAGCAAGGCGACCTACGGACAAACACCCACTCAGACGGGCCAAATGCCGTCACGTGGGGTGTTTTCCCCAACAAGGAGATCATTCAACCTACCATCGTCGAGGCTATCAGCTTCATGGCATGGAAGGTCCGTGTTTATGCATAATTCATCCCGACCCTTATCGACTTCATCCCAGGACGAGGCCTTTGAGCTGGGGTTCAAATGGGCCTACGTATACGATGCTGGTTCAGCATCACGCAAGCTCGTCACGGATGTCATGAACGACTCTTTCCTCGTGAACGTGGTTCATAACGACTTCAAGGACCCATACGCCATATTTGCCCCCTTTCTCAAGGCTGGTGACGAGTACGCGGCTTCACACCCACAGCAGAGTTACGTAGCGAACGGCCTTGTGAACTAAGGTGCTGCTTCCTTGTCCGTCTGTCCTTGTCGCCTCCTCGTTTTTCCTCGCAGTTGGCGAACTTTTCATCTCCAGCATGATCCAACTCACAGCACTCATTTCTTTATATTACGGGTTCAACCCCCGTACATCATCACGCCGCATATCTTAAGATATCCCTCTTGTAACCCGCATCAACTGCAACCTTATATCACTGACTCACCGCTGCATCAACTGCGTACACTCCCATACGTTGTCTTCAATATACTTTCCATGGAACGTACTGTAACAAGCTCTACGAGCGACTAATAGTAGAATCTTGGTCTTACCACCTTGGATTGTGCCAACATGCTCGAAGCAACATCCTTACATACCAGAGACATGAATTAGAATTAGCCTTTACAAACATTTAGAGCACTTCGGAGAAGAAGAAGTCTGTGTTAGAGGGAGGAGGACCGGCCACCAGTCCACTGGGTATATCAACTTTTTCGCCTGTAAGGTCTGCGGTGGAGTTACATTGAGCCCCAAGAGTACCGACAAGGTAGAGGATGAATACGTACCAAGCAGTTTGATTTTCAGGCCAATCTCCGTGAGCGCTTTGATGTAACCAGCAGTCTCGTCAGAAGTGACGTGTCCACTATCTCGTCGGAGCATGTTCAAGCCATCCGTCCAATCTGCCCATGCTGACTGGTCGGTGGCAATTTCATCCGCCAACGATCCTTCGTTTGCAGTCAACAACGAGAAGGAGAGTGGGGATGGAGTCGGGGAGGTAGGCAGATCGACGTGATTATGTACAGCGCTTGAAGGTGGAGTGCATGTACCAGTCGCAATTTGACTGATAGCGGCAATTTCAATGCGATCCGGAAGATCCTCCAATCCGCTTCGAACTTCGAACTTGGCAGGACTGTCCACGTAGTGCAAATACTTGTAGCCATTATCCTAATGCCTCCTATGAACACGTGGTAAGGTGAAGAATGGATGGGCTCCTACCAAGCGAATAAACCTCCACGGTGCATTGGGCCGCTTGAGGGTCCCTGTGTGTGCCGGCGAAACACCATTGATGAACCAGGCACCTTGCAATAGACACTGTACCCGTTGTTGGCGAACAAACTCTGCAGATTCCCTCATAAGCTTCTCCTTCAAGTTCCTGTTTCACATGAGCATAGTACTCCAAGCTTGCAGGATGACGCACGTACCGGACCGGCACCTTGCTCAACAGATCATCCTCGGCCTCTAGTTCTTGCATCTGACGATCCCGGACCGCGCGATACTCGTATTCCATGAAGTCCTGTTCAAGTACATGCCATGGTTTCGCATTCTCCCGCTGTAGCGCTACTTTGACCCTTTTTGATGATCAGTGTGGACCAAACGGCGAGACAGTGGACCTACTGGCTTCGGGTTAGCGCAGTAACCCGACCAAAATCACCACGGGCAGATCCACTTTCGCTCCACATCCGCAAAAAGAAATGCATTGCCAAGGTATGAACTTTGTAGAAATTGAGGAAAAATGGCTGGAAGGTCGTCGGCGTCGAATCTAGGGGACTTGTCAAGTTTCTGAAGTAATTGAGCAAGAAAAGATATATGTACAGGCTGGTGCGAAGATGGCCCAGTGTTCGGAAAGGAGCTCAACGATCTCATTGGATGCCCTGGCTATCGGACAACGGCGTTCCTCAGGTCGGCTTAGTTGCTCGAGAACGATCTGGTGTCTAATCTGAGCAAAACCTCTCTAAAAATTCAACCATGCGCAATACCTTGGAAAAGAATTCTGGGTCGTTCTGAACAAAGTTCGACAGACAATCGAGGCCAAGAAGGCCGACTTCCTGGAACTCTTCGATGATACTCTCACTGCTGAATCCGATCTTCTTCCATTTGACTACTTGGCCATCTGGATCGACATCCTCATGAAGCTTGCTGCTGTCCCAGATGTACTGAAGTAAAGAGTCGTGCGTAGGTTCCGCCTGGGGCTCCACCAATGTTGTCTTCTTCCGGTAGGTTACACGGACTATGTTTGCTTGAAAGTCCAGAATACAGGATGTCAAGTCGTCGATGACATGAGATGACATGAGACGCTGTAGGCACCTTTCAGTTTGTCAGTAAAAATGGGTGCAGATTTGACCTACGATAACAGCTTTTCGGACATTCAGCTGTTCAAGTTCAGAAATAAATTCATCCCATCTGACATCATCCACATGAGACAAAAGTGAGTTTATCAACATCAAGCTGGAAGAACAATGAGCCAGTGAATCTATGGCAACACTCAAGGATGGTACATACCTGTTCAATGCCATCGCAGTGTCGGCGCTTCCTAGACGATTAATGACGGTCTCCAAAGATCCCTTTCCCCTTTGCATCTGCTCGAACACACACTGGAATCCGAACCTATAGATTGAATCTGGTGGTACCTGAGGCGGGCTCCTACTCGAACTAGCCATGACAGGACCTGGTGCGTTCGCGGGGTCAGCTTCGACAAACTTCTTCAAGATTGCTGTCGCAGGTCGACAGACATTGATCAGGGATTGAGATGACGCGAGAATCTGCACTATTTTGGAGATGAACTCGTCGTTGAGCGTCGACCAACCATAATCCAGGTCCATCAGATTTTGCACCGCTCTGAGTGCGTACTTGTTGGAGAATTGTCTGAGGACCGGTACCGTCGAGAAATAGACTAGGCGAGACGTACTGCGAGAGTATTTCCGTGTTCAGTATAGATGACGTGGACGAGGGCTTGAAGGCCATCACGATTTAGAAACTCTTGAGCAAAAGTTTCTTCCTAGAGGCGCTGTGGGTTGAGCTGGTGGACAGAGTGGATGGGTGACATACTTTGATGAATTTCTGCAACGAGAACAGCGATAGTCGAAGAGTCTTTTCATCTCGATAAGTGAGTTTTTGGATAATCTCTGCAGCCTCGATATGGGGAGCATTGACTAGCCTAGGATGTACGGAGTTAACAGCGGAGCGAGCATGATCAAAAGAAAAAGAGGGACCTCAAATGAACCTTGTTCTTGATCTTCTTTCTGAGATTGTCATTTATCACCAGTTCATCGGTGTCGCGGTCCCTCAATGCGAAATGCGTTGCAGGGTCGGTGACCTTGAGGTTGACGCAAAGCTGACGTACGACGTCCTCGGCGGTAAGAGTAGGGTCAATGCGTGCGCGAACGGTGATACCCTCTTTGGTCGTGACGCTGTTGGTTGGAACGAGTCCTCCGGAAGACTTTGGTAGTGTCCCGTTAGTGGCAGAGGGCGTGAGCGTAGTGCGTGAAGCACCTAGATTGTTGCTGGAAGACATAGGGACGTGTGTGTGGGATGAAGGAAGAACCGATATCACGGAAAGTGATTGGCAGGTACTGGACGAGGTCCGCAATCTTTAAAGCGGTGTGACCACTGAAAGATGGTCGTGAGGGACGGAAGGAGACAAAGAGGAGAAGGAATATCATCAGCCAAGGCATAAAAATCGTCTTTTCGTACGAGTGCAAACTCGCAGATCTGACTGACGTGCAAATCCAAGAAAATCGTCATCTGGAGGCAAAATGAAAGGGAACTCACCGACGATGAGGGTAAACGAGTGTGTGCTGATCGACACGGTCGGGAACGAACGGATGGCTCAGTGCGAGTTTTGAGTGGCTGACTTGACCGTTGTCCACCATGTAGTCGACCCCCAATTGTTTCACTCTAGCCTCTACTCTGCGATTCGTCATGGTGCACAAGACATCGAGAAAACCCCGTCCGACACCTCTGAAAGACGTACAGATCGCCGTGCAGGCCGACGAGGCTCGCCGCTATCTCGTCCTCGACGCGTATTCGTCCCTGCCTCCTCCAGCGTATCCCTTTGAGCAACAAACCGTCCCGTCGACTCCCCTCTCTCCCCCGCTGCACGAGGACCACTCTGCATGGCAGGTACGAGCACGAGCTTCCAATGGTTCGCCGACTTGCACTCCTCCATCCATGGCGCCCAACTGCCGTTGGAACGACTCGCTAGAGAATCAGGACGACAATTGCATCGATTCCGTCCCTTTGCACTCCCTGCGGCCCTATCGTTCGCTCACCCCACCGATCAGCCCCCCAGTGTTATCTCCACCTGGGACAGACACAGAGTATTCGTCCAAACGCTCCGGAATGACTTTTGCCCTCGTTCCGGCAGAGGTGGGTGGCAAGCACGTGTTCACTCATGTCGTCGTGAACTGTCCAGGCAACGACTCTGAAGGCAATTCTGGCCCTCCTTCGATTCCATCTGGGGAAGACGGTCTCCCAGAGGACATGCGAGACATCCTCCGGCAGTTGGATGACTTGGCTAGTTGGGTCAAAGCAGCTTCCTCGTCTAGGGATTGCATCTCTAATATCAAAACGATCGTGCATGCGACCCGCCTTACCGGACATCCAGGGACTGACGCCGGTGGGGATAGCACTAGCCATCTGAGCGGCGGGCCGTTTCCCGACAAAGGGAAGAATCGCTCGCTATCTGCCACGCCAAATAGTGTGTATGACACTCGCCATGATTTTGTCGTATGCACTACCTTTCATTGTCTTGCTGATGCATTGAAAACCATCAAACACCCAGGAATCCTCAAGAAGTGCCATGGCAGGTAATCCAGCCAACATATTTCCTGGTATGGACCGCCAATCTGAGGGGTTCATATACGTTCCCAACGTATGTGCAGCCCCTCGCGTCTCTAGGCTTCTGATACAGTCTCGAGTTTCCCTCGTATAGTGTAATACGCCTGAATTCCTTGTGGGCAGTTCCAGTTCTCCTATCGCATATCCGGTTTGTGGCTACTCCAGTCATCCTTCGCGTTATTCCCCCATCCCTTCGGGCCCAACACACGACATCCCTTACCCCCGCTGTCTTCTTGAGCGGCGCTCCGCTCCATGTCCTCCACCAGCTCCCCCATTCGTTCCTCCTTCCCCGGGGAGGACTTCCTTCAAGACGTTGTTCCAGCGTTCGAGATGCAATACTACTACAGTGTCTCGTTCGAGTATTCCCTCGGGTCATGTCCCTGTTGATGGCGCGTTGCGTCAGGGGAAGAGGATGCGCTTGCCATGGCTGAAAATTTGATGTATCGCCCTAAGATCAGCTGGTGGTTGTTTTTGTATGTCACGCATGTATCTGGATCGTCTCCTCATCTTTGACTTTGAATCTGTATTATAGTCGACATTCACCCAAAAGTGCTCAGACCAACAAACGCAGTACATGCCATTGTCAGCTTTCCCGGGCCTCACTTATCCAGAGAGTTGGTCAGCCTCCATCGATACGTCAGCCACCATTGCTCCATCTTCTGCCGATGTTAGCCTCCTGTTGTTCCAACTTTTCCCAGCTTCCCCGTGGACCGTCATGCCTTCTCGCCAGTCGGTACCACGTATACGTGTCGATTTCCTGGATAGTCCACCGCGCAACCTGTCTCCGTCAAGTACCCTTGACATCAGAGACATCTTGAGCCAAGTCAAGCTGTTGCCTAAGCTGTTAGCCGAAAACTTCGTTCTTGATGATGCTGATGATACTTTGTACTTGGAAGATAATGACCTGCAGGACGTCCTTCCCTTTCCCACCGGACGCCGACCGCCGCTCTTCATCTTGAACTCTCATCGTACACGGCTTCCGTTCCCCATCCGCCCAGAAGCCTTCGAATTGGATGATCTATGCTGGAACGAAGAAGATGCTTACCCTCTTCTGACGGCTCCGACGATACCTCGTATGAAATTGGTGATAAAGGAACAATTGTACGTGCAGAAATGGGTTGTGAGTTACGTTCGTATTCTGTCTGGGCATGCGCTTACTAAAGATTGTAGGACACTCTGACGTCAGAGAATCCTCCGAGACATATCCCGTGGACATGTGAGAGGCCTGCTACGGAAAAGAAATGGATCGCAGAAGGCTCCATATTTCCAGCTGCCGTGGTCAAGTCTTGTAACGACCAACAACATTTACGTGTTACCGATACGAACAGATCGTCGGCTCTTGCTGACCAGGTGCCTTATTCGGGAGAGTTGTACGCATCTGCTCCAATTCATCTATCAACAGAATCCCATGTCAAGTCCGCGGACGCCGATCCTGGAATCATCCGCGGCGAGTCAAAGATCTCGAAGACCCCGCGCCGTATCGTAAGGGCTTCACAGGCACCTTCACCCCCGACCTTGCTTCCCTCTGCCCCCCCGATTCAAACGACATCAACCACATCTGATGCGCCCCTAGCTGCGCGCCGTGGAAAGTCACTAAGTGGTTTGAAGGTGAAAGGAGGCGTCATCGAACAGTTGGAATATCCAGACATTCCGACTGCCTTTCGGGGCTCCCCAGGTGTTTGGTCGCCTGGATTCGACACCTTCCATGTCCCGTCCCTTACGGACCATCGGAGCATGCTCTTGGACCTCAGGTCAAAATGCGTTGCGCTTGGGAATGGGGTGTCGACTTACATCCAGGAACCGCTATATCCACAGATAGAGATGACTCGTACCCCGCACAGTGCCGACGAATGGACGTTTGCTCAGGGACTTGCTACCTTCGACAACAACCTCTCGGGATCGATCGACACTCAAGTCCCTTGGGAGATCATTGCCGATACGAGTATTTTCCTTCCTGATGATTCTTCAACGCCTGCGAAGAGCCCTAGCTTTACTGCGCGCCTCGGATTTGTACCTCGTCTTCATTCGACGCCTGCATTGCAATCGCCCGTCAGCCGGACTAGTGATCCTCCAGCATATCCGTTGCCACCTCGTCCTGCTCTCATCAGTCCATCGACACCCCCGAGCGTAAGAGGTATCTTGAAGAAAGCCAAGAGCGTTCGTTTCGAGGATATAATCGCCAAGGAATCTCAGAGCCATACTCCTCAAGCTCCACCGGAACGTCCTCCGCCACCGCCTTCGGCCGTTTCCTCCGAGAGGCCATGCACACCGATGCCGAACACACCCAAACCATCAAGTGCCCCAGCCCCGGTTAAGGAAATGCCAGTGCCTGGAAAGAATGTTCAGGAGAAGCCCGCTCCTAGATCTCGACTGCCTCCCAAGCGGATCAAAGCGAACGGAAACCTTGAACCCACACAGCCCAGTGCTGGTAAGGCACCCGAAACTTCCAAACTATCCTCCGCAATAACCTCAGTTGAGTATCCCCGTCGAATCGCGCATGTCAAAGAGAACACGAATGCGGTAGCAGTTCCTCAGGCTCAAGCGAAACAGAAGGGGTTGTCCATCACTGAGACCGATGTGCGTCGAGGGATTGAAGGTACTACAAAGAGTCGACTCTCGACTCCGCTACGGAATATCTTTCGATTCAGATAGAGACATTATGGATTATATATGTCATGTTTCACGCTCCCTCTTCGACACACTCCTTGAGAATTATACGCTCGTTTCGTGGTCTGTTAAATTAGACTTTGCGGGTGAGATTGTTTATCGAAGAGAATTCTGAGCTATCGGCCTGGTGGTCTAGTAGTATGATTCCTTGTTAGGGTTGCCTGAATCGAGGAGGTCCCGGGTTCAATTCCCGGCCAGGCCCATGACCCTCTTTTTAGGGGCATTACGGTAACGCATGAAGCCGACACGGCACGATACGGACGCACGACTTCGTGCCACAGTGAGAGAGGACAAAGTGCCAACTTCTCAAAAAAATCCCTTCTGTTCTGTCTGAAAGTTGTTCACAGTATCCTGTGGGTTATGCATGATGGCAGTACCCACAGGACACTATGGACAACTTTCCCCTCCATGGCATTCATCCTCTGACCTAACTTGTCCAGTGGCAGCCTGTTTACTGCCTTCATCTTCATTGTGGTGTCCAATAGAGTGTACATCACATTCATGATGCTAGCCAACCCATCCACTTTAGTTTCCACAGCATCCACCTTGGTTTCAAATTAACCTCCAATGTGCTTGAAGCTGGTTCTCATGCCATTGAACCATACCCCAAATCTGCTCAATTGTGAGGCTTTCTTCAGGTCCATCATCAGTCCATGATTTCTCTCCATCCCACAAAACATACATACCTAGTTCTGCAGCCTGTCTCTTAACCCCAAAATGTATCTGATGAACCAGATGGATACCATTGATGCTTGTTATGTGTTCATGAGTATCAGTTGGCTCACCAGTATCAAAAATGCTCATCTTCTCGATTTAATACAACCTGCCAGGCTTGTTTGCAAGCGATACTCACAAACAAGCCCAGCAGGTCAAGTTTGAACACTCAAGAAGCATTACAGTGGACCATATTATTGGTTGACTGCCAGGACTTCGCTCGAACGAGGCCTTATAATTTATTCGCTCCGATTTCTCGGGTAAGTAAACAGCGGTCGGAGTTCGCTGGAATCCGCAAGTCAGACTCGGAGCCTCTTGGTCATCACTGTGAAGACGACAGTCAGGACAAAGTTCAACGACGGGGTAACCTGATTACCAGGCAAAAGGTGTTAATACATAGTGTTACATATCGACCATTTACACGGAAGCATAGCCCGCCTTTTCCAAGTTCTCAAGGTAAGTCGCCCATCGCCCATTGTGCCACGTCGCGACGTTACTTCCCCAGATGACCTTGGTGACCTTGATCCAAGTGAGCCAGCCAGCAAGGGCGGCATCTGCATACGAGACGGTGTTGCCAAGCACAAACTTGCCATCATTCCTCGCCAACCATTGATCGACCTGAGCGAGCCCCTCCTTTCCCTTTGCCAGATCAGCATCACGCTTCGGCCCCTCTGGCGAAAACGCCTCAATCTTTTGACCAAACTTGGCCTCCCGAGTCGCTCTAAAGTATGTCTCGCTGGAAGGGTTCAGGACGAAGCAGCTGATGGCGAGCTGCAATGGGAGGATCCCGCCGATGGCACCGACGACACCGCTCTCAAAGGCTTCGACGAGCGGCTTCGTGCCAGAGGGGAAGAGGGTGGTTCCGTTTGGGTAAGTGGCATCGAGGTATTCGGCGATGAGGAACGAGTCGGCGATGACCTTGCCGGTGTTGGGGTCGTTTATGATGGGGAGGGTATATGCTGGCGTGCCGTCGTCCTTGGTGCCGGTGGCAGGTGCACCGATCTTTTTGGCGAGGGACTCAATGTCTGGGTACTCCACCCACTCGGTCTTGTAGGGGACACCCTTGATGTTCAGTGCGTATCTGCGGGCTGTGTTCAGCTCCACGATGATCCCGGAAAGGTTGGTCTCACCTCGTCTTCCATGTGTTGGGGGACCACGCGTTGGTGCTGAGTTTGCTGGGGATATCGTAAAAGATGATTGGAGAGGACATTGTGAACCGCAGGATGCGTGGAACGGAGGCAAGGTCTGGGTTATATACGGTTCAGAGACCTTTGGGAATACAGGATAAATCGTTAATCTCCATGCTATGTTTATTGCTCTATCCCGGACACGGGATACTCTGGCTGGTCAGACTTGGGAACAGAAAGAAGCACCGTCGAGAAAATCCCAAATCGTACAGAGGGTGGTATGAACGTGTGGTTCTTGTACAGCTTCTTCCCAGGTTGTTGGCCTTATGACTAACACAACCGTCGCTAGAATCATTTTGAGGCCCCAAAAACTATTCTTATATCGGCCCGTCCTTCAACGGCCTCCACGTCCACGGCGCAATCCATGCATCGCTCCCCTTCCAGCAAAACCAACACGAAATACCGACGACGTGGGAATACCCCACTCTCCACGGCGGTCGATCGGTGTAGACGGTCCAGGACCAGAGGGGAATCCACCTGGCATCGGAACTGCATCTTCCTCGTCATTTGGGTCATCCGGCTTGATAGACATAATCAAGACGACGTCGTTGCCCTACAAAAGACACTCGTACCTCTAAATCAATGACTAATGCCCCCATATGCCATCCCGCAGACGTTGCCGCGAAGCAGAATCTCTTCTTGTTTCGCTTTTCTTCATGGTCAAACCTGACTTCGGTTGGCTCCGTCACAGCGGGGGGGAACGATCTCCACTGGAGAGCATGTTGCCGCTGCTGTTCGGTTCGGTAGCCTCCCGGCCGACCAGGTTCTATTGCCGTGGGATCACCGAGGCCGAGAGCTCCGCAAGAGTATGATCCCCAGGTTAGGAGCTTTCCTGTGGACGTCAGGGCGCCGAAATGCCAGTCACCAAGGACAACGGATATGATATTTCTATTCTGCAGAGCCGGGAGGACGAGGGGTTCAGTAGTCGGATCGGTTTCATGCGAGCCCATGAGCACGACAGAAGACGGTCCGGTAGAGTAGGCTACGAATGTTTCAAACTGTGCAGAAATCTGCCACGTATCAGCGCAGCGCATCTAAACAGTGGCTCTCCCTAGACTTACATGGGTGATGCGTACGTCTTCCAATAAAGACAAGTCCGAAGAAGCAGAGGTGACATGTTGTTTAATTTTCTCCGACTCCGAAAAGCGAGGAAGCTAAGACATGTCAATCAGCATGAAAAGATGAGTACACCCGGCCTGAGATCGACACACGTATGCCCATCCCTCTAATCTGGCTACATCGCTCGTTTGGACCAACATCTTGACGACATGGCCGCGGTTCGTCAGGCCAATAAGATGGCTATCCAGGGCAGCGATCTTCACGAGGTAGACATCAATGTCTTCAGCACAAGTTCCATCCAGCTTGGGCAACCGAGGTAGTTCGGGAAGTCTGTAAGGATCTTTGTACAGCTCCCAGTGGGCGCACGGGATTATTCCAGCCTCAGTCGGATGGGCGTGTAACCCTTCCTGGTCCATGGCATCATTGCGAGCATCGATCAGCTGCTTCATGTCGCCGTTCATCGGCCACCAAACAAAAACGTCTCCGCTCTTGGTGAGAACTGAAGAAAAGCTCCACCCAGACTCTACCTGCGCTGGGGTCGAGTGTGGGGTAGTGCCATCCAAGAGGGGCGTCACCAGTCGGAATGGACGACCGAAGCTCAGGAAATTCCAAACATTCAAGTTGTCGTCAAGGCTGGTAGCGTGTAACCTTCCGCAGCTGTCGAGAGGGCGTGTGAGAACAATACAAGTTGCGGACAGGCGGGTGCTTGCCTAATGGCACGCATTGCAGCAGGCAAATTAAGTTTCATTGGCGTGTGTGCGGACTTTCCTGGCGCGGAAAAACCGTCCCTTTGGAGAGCATGGCCAGCGCCATTCAATGTGCCTTTGGGTTGAAGGGAGGATTAATAGAAACCAGAATCGGAGTTGGGAAAAGGGATAACCTACCCCATGCATACATATTTCCCTTTGAATCGAGAGCGAAGAAGCACCTGAAAGGTATTCTAAAAAATATTTTCTTTTGGAGGAATACTTGTTTCGACGTACATTCCGGCTGCGGCTATATGCACGATGCGAACACCGTTACCGAACCGAAGTTCGACTGGAAAGGGTACGTCGCGGATGCTGGACCGCGGTAATTGTAGCCTTCCCAGCCTCCCTTGGGAGGATTCCCTGGTGTGGCAACGGCGAGGTTAAGAGAAGGCGCGGATGACGGTGGATCGGAATAATCCTCACCCCCACACGTAGGTACGTGGACGGCTCAAACCTTGATAGATGAATTTCCAGCCAGTGGAGCGCGCAGTGCCTTCGTCTGAAAAGTTGAAGTCTTGTTGCAGCTTTCTCTTCCAGAACGTGTCGTCATTGCAGAGGGAGGCGAAGAAGTGATTAGTGCATCCAAGACGGAGAAGATCTGGAACGCGGAGGGACGGCAGCAAGTTGTCTAGCAATACTTCTACGGGGATATCTTGAAGGGTGAACATGGTTTTCAGACGATGGTGGTCGAGCAGGAGCAAGACAGGGGGGCCGCAGACACGTAGTCCGTGCGCAGCTGGTCACTCGCCCAATACCGGAGTGAGCTGAATTGGGCCCATTATCAGCATAGCCACATGCAATATGATAATGAAACATGCAGAGTACAAATTATTAAATTGCTTGACGTAAGCTTGTACGCGGTGACACGGAGGAGCCCAGGCGCTCCGCCCCGCTGTGATTTTCTATTGTGTACTTATGCTTCTGATCGTCAGAGATTCGTATATACCGAGTCTCGCATACTCCCTTTGACAAATAAGCGTCGCCTGGAAGCGCGTTTCTTCGCAAAGCTAAATGGAGTGGAATATCCCAGGGAATGTATTCTTAGCAACATAAAGTTTGAAGCTTAAGGGCCACGGGCCGGGGATGGCGTGGAAAGCGATTGGGCGGGGCGGGTGCCGATGGAACGGCGGATCCACGTGATGCCGGCAAATGCCAAGATAGCCGCCAAGGTCAGATAAGATTGCCAAGTGGTGGGAGGCGTCTACCCAGTAAATCGCGCGTCGTTCCCACGGTGGCACAGATCCCGGCACAAGGAAATCGAGAAGTCTGCTTTCCCGAAACGCCACAAAGCACAGCTCGGCAACATTTCGGCAGTGGAAGAGAGACAAGCGATACCTCGCACCCGACGGGGACCCGTACTGCACAAAACATCATGCTTAAAAGTGCAAAAATGTTTAAAATGTGTTGAGAAGCTTGCTAGTGCCGTAAATTTTGTAGGGCTTACATACGACGGTTCAGCCGGTAGAACATTAGTCAGTATTCTTCTCGGTAATTCGACAGACGACCGTGATGCGATAACTCTCAGAGGGGCCCTGCCTGAAGGACCGCATGATCATGCTTCGTAAATCTATTCTTTTGCAGTCCAGAAGATGGCACGCCAATGGCGTAAACACGAGGGAACCGAGTATGGATCGACGCTTAGGGGGAGATACGAATCCGCGGACACGATATCCCCTATCAATGAAATATCACTGACCGTTGATGCTCAGCAGGAGCAGAACGCTATTTAAAACTCTGGGAGTAGTATCAATAGACTGTGTGGTGCGGGTCATGCGTAAGTTATCATAGACCCCATACGCACCATCGGCATCACGTACAACTGAGGTTCTGAGCGGCTCTTCTTGAGAATCAGATAATCGCGCGGCAGGTGGCAGGGTCTCGTGAGAGCAGACGGCACACACCGAGTCCGTACTTCCTGGTTGGGTCAGTATCGGTTCAGTGGGCCTTCGCCTTCCGTGCTCGGCTGCGCTACATTCTCCGGCGCGAAGTCAGTGCTGGTTACGTCTACCTTTGAGCGCTTGCGTGCTTGAGCGACAACCAGGCATGGAACAAGCTGATGCCCACAAGCGCTGCATACATGCGCCAGCTATTGGTCCAAGCCTCGTGGAAGCAGGCGCATTGCACCGTCCTGCGAGTAAAGGATCCCCAATCAAGGTTGGGTTTATCTCGGACGTTCAACACTCACATTACGGACGAGTGATTCCGTGAGTTGCCGCGCCGTGGGCACATTGGTGCACTCCGATCGCGATAGAACTGTAGAAGGCTGGGATGACCTTTCCGGGCGCACGGCGAGCTTGCAACTGCTGTGCCAGACCCTAGCTACCATCGGACATTAACTTTGCAATGAGAACAGCAAGAAAAGCATCATGTTAGTTGGTACCACGTACTAACTGGTGAGGGGGTGTTGCGTCCACAAACAGGCTGGTGGAGATGTTTTCCAGAGGCTATGGAACGATGCTGAATCACATCCATCCTTATCCAAATCCATATGTAAATTATGTGGATAAAACTCTGCCTTGCAACCCCAGTAGCGACGTGACTCGACGTTAACATCTGGGATGAACATAAAGGTGATAAAATATGACCATGTAAAAAAAACAAAGCTACCTATTATTCCCGTAGCGTAGCGAGGACTGCAACGAGAGTTTGGTCTAGGCTGTGTTCGCGAAGATGAGTTCCGGCCAGTGAGAACAAAACCAAGGTTTTTTTTTTTCGCAGACGGTCATGATGGTGTAAGGTGCACAGTGGATATTTGTGGGACAGAGAGAGACAATAAAAAAATAAAAAAAAAAGGAAAAAAGAAATGCTATGGACAATGATGATCATGACCGTGGTCGCCCTCTGTCGCCGTGGCTTTCAGGGCTACCGTGGCCAGTTCGTGGGCGGCTGTCATCACGATATAGACCGTAGGAATCGTATGCATTGAAAGCGGGGAGACCGCTCATCGAGGATGGTTCGTAGCCCGGTAGTGGCGTCAAGAGTGTGCTATTTGGTGGTAGGCGATCCACAGGGATGTGCGATGGGTGTGGATATTGTATCCCGCTGTGCTGGGGGTGCGGAGAGACAAGGGAGCTGTATCGTGATCTGCGAGGGTAAACATCTTGAGGCTGATGGGCAAGGGGGTCGTGAAAATCGTCTAGAGAACCGATAGGTTGTACTGATCGTTCGGGATGGTGAGCGTAGTCGACGGGGTTGTGGGTCTGAGACTCTACATCGGAGATGGAGTGGCGAGAGGTATGGTGCTGGGGTACATGTTGCATGACATTGAGTGCTCTGGCTTCGGCCTCTTCCCTTTTCGCCTTACGCCACTGTTTGCGAAGCTCTTTGAATTCTAAAGGATTTGTCAGCATGGAGTGGTGTTGTTCTGGATTGCGCTCACCATTAGGACTGCGCTTTGGGCCATGCTTCTGCATCGTGATATGGGCGTTAAGGTGGTTCAAGGTACCGTATGACTTTGTACAGTTTGGCCAAGAGCACTGGTACAGGCGTTCAATCTCGTCGTAACGGCGGCGGGGCCGCTTTTTCACGGCGTTTCCTGGCAAAGAGACAAAGGAGTATTGTTTGCTATTCGAGGGTGAGCTCGGACCACCGGCTGTGGGTGGTTGTTGGTACGTGGCGGGGGCGTTGGAGGAAGTGGAGGTACCGGTGCCTGGAGGGGATGGACCATAGTGGTCATGAAGAGGTCCAAGCATCGGGGTTGACATACCCATGAGAGGAGAGGTCTCTCCACCGGAAAAGGTGGGGTTCAGGGGAGACAATGGTTCGTCTAGGTCGGCGGAATCGTAAGGATGTAACGGAAGTCGGTGGTCTTCTCTCCACGGAGAGGGGGTGATGGGCCGAGTGTCTGAAGAGGGATGGAGTGGAGAGGAGTGGGGTGCGTACGATCGCGGAGACACGTACGAGTATTGGTGTTGGAGTTGATGATATTGGGCGCTAGAGAGATCGGATGGGTAACTGCTTGCTGTGCTAGCACGCATGACCGGTTCGGACATGCGGCGTTGGTCTAGGAGGGGATGCTGATTATGGGAGTATTTATCGCTACCCCGTAAATAGCGGTCCGCAAGGTTGGCGATTGAGTAACGGTCCATATTTGGAGTATAGGAATTTGCCGATGAGGCAAATTGAGGTGGTGCACTGTAAGGGGGTTGAAATAACGAAGTAGGACGCGTCTGGGGTGGTGAGGGTACCATTTCCGGGCCGGGACGAAAAGTGTAGGGATGGGAAGGTGAAAGATGAGGTGTCTGGTGAGATGGAATGGAATATGGCTGTGGGGACGTTAATGATATATGATCGCGGGGGGGGACCTCATCGAGGAGGAGGATATGAGAGTAACTCGGGCCCGACTGGGCCGCGGGAAGTTGCGGTTTGTCCAGGGCGAGGAGGAGAGCGGGGAGAGATTTGGTGGAGGAGAGCAAAGAAGGGATGCATTAGAGCCGAGTGGATAACGGCTATGGAATGACGAATGGATGGATGTCAACGGAAGAGGAGATGACGAAGACGTTGACGAGATTGAATGATCGGTTCGATTCGAGGCAGGTCTGTCGACGTGTATTTACGGCCAAGATGGCGTACGCGGTTCACTGAGCATGTACACATTTTGAACCGTTTGAACCGTCGCGCCCGTCCAGGAGCGGTCCAGTTGCGGACACGACAGAGAGCGCCCCGGTATGATCGTTGTCGTCGTCCCCTCCGTCGGTGTCAAGGTATAATAGAAATTCTCTCCGTGACCCCCCCCCCATCACGCCTTCTCTTCTTGGCATCCTCTCTGCCCATTCCGGGAGGACGAAATCTGTAGATCCGAATAACGTTTTCGGGTTCTGCTTCTTATTTCCAATTACCGCCCCCGCTGTCGGGTCGGGATCTCTATTTCGGGCCGTTTGCCACCCTTGCACGATTTGTGACTGACAGATTTGACGTGGATGTTTCCGCCACCCGCCTTGCCCGGGCACCACCATCAAAAAGCCTATGCTTCTCCGGCCGCCCGTCTGTATTTTATCCATTTGTCTCTCGGACCCGCATCCTTGCAATCTCTGTCTCGCCTCACTCTCGCTTCTGTGGCTCACTGTGGCAGTGATTTCCAGTGTCGGCTTAGCAATGCACCATTGTACTGTAGTCGATCCTGGACCGAATAGCTTATTCTAGTGCACCTCGCAACATCGTACCCGGCGAGACGTGATTGCAGCGTGCATTCTACGGTCCCTGGCCACCGCCTAAAACACCGGATGTCGCAAAGGGAGGAACAGCTGCGGGGATACCTGGAATTCTGCAGTGCTCGTGTCCCTGTGGGGTTAAACCAAAGTTACCATCAAAATAACCCACGAGCACTTGAAACTACCGAGTACACTGGCCATACGGCCGCCACAAGGAAAGTGATACTGGGGTAAGAAGTTGACGAGTGCCATAATGCAGGGGTGTTTCTGATTTCCCAGTTAGTCAAGAAGCTCCTAAGCGATCCTTGAATTCTTATTGTTGCACACCAACGTTTCTTCCTAAATCGGTGGGGGGGCGAAAATAACGGAGATTTCGATGATGTAGGTACGCCCGAATGATTGACCGTGATAACTCCCTACCAGCACTTTGTATCGCTCAGACCGACCCTCGGACTGACCCACGTGCGTATTGATAGCCACAGGGGATTTTAATTCATTGAGCCATGTCCGCACTATAGCCCGTCAGTTGACCGACTGTTCGATTGTTGGAACGGCATTCACACACGACAACTACAGCACCTTCCAAATGCGGTTCGATCACCGGCTGAGAACGGAGCGGCGCACGGTCCAATTTGACCGTCATGCAGTCGAGAACGGCGCCAGAGCTCGCACCCCGCTCATTGACGAGGAGCATGACATCCACAACCGTACGTCGCTCTGCCCGACTGCGGCACAACCGCGAGAAGAAACAACCACGTCAGTCCTACATAACTCTATCAATGATAACTTTGCTTCCCGGCCCGACAGAACTAAGCCTCCGTCGTGGGATCCAGAAACACAAGAGGTCAGCGCTCGGGGAGGGCGAGTCCCACAATGCGATATCGCGCAGGGAATGTGCCCAGATCAAAGTTCAGGTCGAGCAAAAGGTGCAGCACACGGCATCCCGCGAAGGTGCAGCATCGGGAAGATCATCCGTTCGGTCCGCCAAGATTGCTCTGTGTAACCGGGGATCCTCGAGGGTGCAAGAACTCGAGGAACAGTTGGACATTGCCCTCCAAGCCAAGCAAGAACTGGTCGCCGAAATAAAGGAACACGAGTTCAACTTTGCTCAATCAAACCTAAAGCAACTAGAAGATTATTTCACTTGTCCATTGTGAGCCCCATTCCTCACAAATCCCGCACTCGTAATCGAAACATTTCCGTCCGCCGCGCAGATGCTTTGAAATCATGTACGTTTTAACCCCCCTTTGTCACGGCGCCTGCACTTTGATGATCATTTAGGGCCTGTCCATATGCATTGATCCCGCGCAATTGTGGTCACTCTTTCTGTGCAACCTGCATTTTGAAATGGTTTTTCTCCCGTCTGCATAAAGGCTGCGGCGGTTGGCACGAAGCCGTCGACTGCCCATTATGTAGAAGTGCTCTTCCCCATACGCCAGAGCGCACACCCCGATCCACTTCCTGTTTCCCATTCACCCCAAACCGAACTGCCGACATCGCGATTCGGGGTTTGATCAACACCATCTCTCACGAGCTCGCCGGCGCATCGGCGTTGGATCCCAGTCCGCTGTCCGACTGGAATGAGGATGGTCATAGTAAACAGGAATGGTCTAGACGGGAGAGGTACGTGATACCATCGGTCCCAGGAACTGCATTCTTTTTGTTTGCTGATTTGGCACCTTGTGCCTTTACTTTTTTCCGTGCCGGCAGGGCAGGGAGAGTTGAGATGACATCTATCGCCGCGCAATGGATCACGTTGAAGCCCACAGATTTCGTCAACATCAAGAATCGTCTAGAGGTGTAGAACTGCAAACTTTGCATCAAAGCATAATCTATGCCAGATCTGATCCTTTCCGTAACTTTGGTGAGCCGAATAGCACCACTATGGACACACTTGTTGGCTCGGGCAGTGCGTGGGCTACTTTGTTCTCACATGTCATGCTGGCAGAATATCAATATCTTGCTCATACATAGTCGACACATATCTTGCTTTTATCGTAATCCACCAAATCCGCAGCACCATCCTAACCGCTGTCACCGATTCAAATGGCCAAATGGACCACATGTAGAGTTACTGACAACCCCGCGGTGATCCTGCTAGAGATAGAAACAACGCTCTTTTAATCCTCTCATTCCCAACACGTCCTGTGGCGTGATCCGTCAGGTGCAATGTGGACACATCCGAAAATGAAATCGTACCCAATCAGCCAGAGTAAGCCACAAATCCCCAACAGAGTCCATTTTACCAAGGACAGCGGCCCCTTTCCATGCAAGCACCTTGGGATCCACATCTTTCGGCGGTGGTATAATTTGTACCTTGTCCATGTTGGGAACCAACGGAGTGGCGATGGCTTGTAGCCTTGCCACAGCCAGGTGATCAGACGGAACACCATTGGGTTCCATAAATACCACATTACCTGCTCTCGAGAGCGTGCGCCATGCCGGGAATTTGTGCTCCTCCGCCGATAACTAGAACCGCTTGAAGATACTTGCGTATTTTTTCGTCTCCTCCGCACGCCCGCGAGCTGTTGAAAATCGCCACATCCAAGGGAAGCTTGCTCGCTTCCGAACAAACATCGATGGGTAGACCGCCAGGAAAGTTGCTGGCAGAGGGACCGGGCTGAGGCGGTACTTGGGGCGCAGGTGGCGCAGGAGGATTGGCGTGAGGCGTTTTATCTTCCCGCTCAACTTCTACGACTGTTGCCGCATCACCATCAACTGGCTCTGCTGCCGTCGGCGGGGGCGTCGGGTCCGCAGTGGAAGGCAGTGATATTTCCTGTTGTTCGACTTTCGCATCGTTCTCAGTAGGGTTGGCTGGACTCCCTGTAACCATCTCATCAGTAAATGGAATTTGTGACTACGGTTGAGCCACTGACCTCCTTGCGAGGGAACAGCGGAAGAGACTTTTGCTACGGACCCATCTGCAGCAGACGGGGGGGAGGGCAATAAATGTTGGGTAGAGATGATCATCGCCTGTGTCTATGAACTACGATGAAGGGCGTCGCATACGAGATCAGCGTACATCGTGACTTACAACATGGTCGGCCTGATTCTCAACAATCTCTTCCGTGACGTCGGTATTCGATATGGGTCGAAGACCTACGCGCTTTCGGTCAAACTCGACTACACGGGGCTCAAATATACACTAAGACCGGGAGGTTAGCACTGAACGGGTGTGATTACACATACAAACCATAGGAGCGACGATGATCTCATCGTAGGCGCGAAGACCATATTTCTCTGTCGGATGACCATACCGTCGTACGATAAAATCGTACAAATTCAAGGCTACGTCGCCCTGCCGTAACCCTCTTCATTAAATATCCGGTAAAATCAATTAAAGCACTTACTTCTGCCAACGTGCATAAACGCGACTTGAGATCTTCCATCACTAACCAGTCATGCCAACGGGCCAGATTGATGTCTCGATAGGGAAAGTTTATTCTTTCAAGCAAAACATACAGAAACTCTGTAATGTCATTGCCGCCCATATTTAATGACATCCTTGAAGTGCGATCAGAACGACCACTGGAAATGCGGACGGGTATACCTTGAATCAGCAATGACCAAGCCCTCGTCGACACAAGCTACGCTAGTTTTGACGGCTCCGATATCAACGACACATGCATTGCTTATCCCAGCTCCATACGTTGCCGCAAGCGATTCCTGAATGAACGTTAACCCTCGAGGCGTTGACATAAATAACCGACTCACCTGTTGCACGCAAATTTGCTTGAATCCTAATGATACCAGGAGGATGTTGACAAATTCCCGGACGTAAACCCGGTCATAGAAATCCGGAATAACCAACATGACAGAGTAATTCTGTGAAAAAAAAAAAAAAAAAAGGTAAAATAATATTCAGTTTCCGAACAGCCATCATCTACCAACCTTGAAGTCATGGCGCTTAATATCTAGTTTCTCCTCAAGGACATTGCTGATGATGGTCTCAACATCATCCAGGATCATCTGAACAGAAGGATAGTCCTTGTGGTTGAAATTCTGACCATGAATTGGCCATCGGACAGTGCAATTCAAAGCCTGAGGGTTCGATATCCGCAAGGCCTAGATCGAGAAATAAAAAAGGTCATGCACGCGTGACGGTGGCAACGAAAGGAGGTACTTTGTCCCCAACCAAACAGGCATCGTCGGACAAGGGCTCATGGATCCAATCTACCCAAAAGGGGTCATTCTGCTCAGGGATGATTTCTGGTTTGAATTGTTCATTAAACGTCGACGCGATGTTCGTCGCGTTGGGGGTAACACGAAGCTTGTAGAATCGCATCCTTTCTCGAAGTGACGTCGTAATTGATGCTAGTTTGACTTCGAACTACGGGGCTGCTCGAGCTCGTTGGAAGGGATCCAGGACAAGTGTTACTTACGGGGTCGTCGGAAGGCGTTACGACTGCATACTCGTCTCCGTTGGAAGTTGCAGATGGTAAGTTGCGTCCTTTCCGCGGACGTGAAATACTTTCTATGTACTCGGGCTCTGGAACGGAACCTTTGTATCTCCTCGCAATCACGTTCGGGACCGCAATAGGTGTGACGTCGGAGGCTTTGCCGATACGGAGGTACTTCGAACCCGGATGGATGACCACGACTTGTGAACCACGTCTGTGCTGGTTGCTCAGAGTTTATCACAGAATGCTAGCGCGCTGTATTGTGAATGAACACATACCTTTGGTCAACAGGCGTAGGTGTATCTTCGACCGGCATTTTCTGTTTTCGAGCAGCATTTCTAGCCCAGAGAGTTTGTGATTCTGATTTGAGATAGGATGTGCCCATGTGTTTGGGATTCGGCCTGAGCATACTCGTCAGTCCCGCCGTCTCACCGGTAAGATACCCAACATACGCCAAGGGTACATGCATCGACGTGTAACGCATACCGAAGTCATCCTTCTTCGGGTTTGGGACCCCTCGCGGCATGATGATCTGATAGTAGTCGTGGTGGTTATGAAACAATGCAAGTTACATTGACAGGCGCGGCGGTGCGCTCGGAAGCCAAATTAGTGCAACCGAACGCAGGTGCACCAATCTTGTCGCAGGTATGAGTACATTATCATGTACACTGATGTGTATGGTACGAAGTTGTAGTATAACGAGTAGCGAAGTATGCAAGGATACACTAGGAAAGTGTGTTTTACCAGAACGCGCACCTAGAAACGAGTCAACTGAGTGTCAACAAGCTGATTATAGAGCTTACCATCCAGAGAAACACTGGCAAAGATTCTCCAATGAAGTAGCCTGGAGGATGAGTTTATCAACCTGGGCCGGAACGGTGAGTACAACATCGGGGTTAAAGTCTCTGCCTGTGAAACCACCACATGGGTTTAGCTCGGGACATTGTAGTTCGTCAGTGACGCACCTGTAAGCTTGTGTTGCACGCGATTATATACGAGTAAGGCCCGCTCGTTCCTGACTTCTTGTCTCGCTCCTGGTTCTCCGATGGCGTCTGGCACGAGTCAATAAAGATCAGCGAAAAAAAACGGGAGCGGACTAAGCACCATTGAATATGTCGTTTTCATCAGCACGAAGTTTTCTGGTTGGGGCTTGGGGATACGCTGCAACCTTTGCGAGCTCAGCAGCCCTCCCTGGGTCGGTATCAACATCTGGGAGGAAATAACTATGAGACGCTAGGTCGTGACAGTCCAGTTCATACTACCTTCTTGCCTCCTGGTGTCAACGTCGGCTTGCATCAGTCGCCAGTTGATAAGTGGATCATAAACAAAGGCCTCGAGCACCGCCATAAGTGACTCCTTGTTTGCGCGAAGCACGGACATGGTGATTTCGCATGTGTGCCGGAAGCTACCCTCAATCCCACTGATCTAAAGTCCAACGTCAGATGATTCAAAATATTAAATGTCCACACCCTACCTCCATGGCATGCGTCAGCATCCTTGTAAGACGGAAAGGTATCTTTTCCGGGAACTTTTCTCGGTGCATGGCAACCTCGAAACAATCACCGAAATCAATGTGAACAACCTTTCCTGTGCTTCTTTCGAGAAGGAGATTGGAAGGGTGACGATCTCCTAACCCTAGAATATGGCCAACCATGCTGTTAACAGCAAGGGATCGCGTATACGTCGCACGTCGTTCTAGCCAATGCTCAGAATTGACGCTCTTCAACCACAACACTCGGTACAGATCCTGCCCTGTGGTGTTTTCGAGAGCGTATTCGAATACTTCTACTTTTTGCAGGAGTGTCAGGTTTTCATAATCAGGTGCCATCTGAAGCATGGAAGGTCAACTCGTCAAGTCTTATCATGCACATGACATCCCATACCTGGAGCATCAATCGGTATTCAATGTTGAGCAGGACCTTGCGGGAGTCACGGTAGTCGCGAACAAGCACGTGGAGGGTATCACTATCCTTGACCCAAATCATCAGACCAGCGTTTGGCGCCAACGGTATTACGGCGTATCGCTGGATATGCAAGCGTCTCTTGAAGCTGTTGGTGTCCACCGAAAGCAGGGTGTTTACAAGGCTGAAGAGTTGCATCACACGCTCGTCTTGACGTAAATCTTCGTGACCTGGATTCCCCTGTGAGTGTGCGAAGGCTAGTATCTAGTGGATAACTTGCCTTTCAGAACATAGAGGTAGTCCTTTCCATCGTCACCCTTGAGTGACAGGCGCCTTGGGCGTTGTTTCGAGGCAATGACTGTCAACTTGGTGGCGAAGCTTGCGATCTTGATTACGCGTTTGCCACTCTGATATGTACCTGTCGAACATCCCCAATACAAAAACATGCCGCATCAATAATTACGAGAACATACCAGGCATGGCAAGCTCCAGGTTTCGTGCCTTCAGCAGCTGAGGGGACACGTATTGCAAGTCTAGTGTGGTGAGTTGAGGCAACTGTTTCTCCACTTTCCTAAATACCTAGTTTTCGGACCAAGTCAGTGTCAGATCGCAGAGTCGCATTCCAGTGTCATACTCCGTAGTAGATGTCCCAAGCTTTATTCAACTCTGACATTTCACCGTACGCACGATAACGACGGCAGGCTTCACGAGCTTCATGCAAGTCTCTGCCGAACGCTTGAGCAAATGATGTCTCGCGGCCGGTGGTCGGACCCTGAAGGAAAATCAATGGGTCTCCTCAGAGCGCAATCTAGGTTGCACTTACTGCTTCTAACAATTCGTGTAGGGGCTCCAGAGTAGCAATCATGCCTTCTGGATTCTTGTCATTGAAAAACAGTCTCGAAGCTTCTTCGAGACCTTCGTGCCACATCTCGTGCCACAATATAGCCACACGAATGAGCTCATGGCTGACCACAAGAGCCTGCCAGGTGCCATGAGTAACCGATCGCCCTCAGAAACGAACACACGCACTTGTTCAACAATGACGGGAGAATGTTCCCTCATTCTATCCATAATATTGAGGGCTGCATTCTTTCGGGAGATACTGGAAGATTTTGAAGCCACAGTGAGGGGGTATATGAGCGCTTGTGGGTGATGCTTGCCAACTTCGGTCAGCAAGTTGTTAATATTGCGTCTCACGTTCCCGCTCGGAGTTTGGATGCGTGCAATAATCTGGATACCTGCGATTAATGAAGAATCCGAAACTGACTATAGAACACTCACTTGTGGGATGACCTCGAGCCATGTATCAACTTCAACAACGGAAAAACCACTTGCCATCGCTTGGCTGACATCGTCATGGGCACCAAATTTGAACCACAGCGTCAGAAGCCGCAGGGTGTCTTGGAGAGCGTTCTCGTTACGCAGAGCTATTGAGTGGAAGAAACCTGTGAGGTACCGGATGAGTGAAGTGTTATCCATAACACCAATAACGATGACCTTGAACTGCTTGCACAATGTGAGCAGCCAGGCCGCTGCCTGGCACATCAGTAGCGGTGCTTTCCTTTTGACTCTCTAGATGTCCAATGACTTCAAAGTTTGCAAGAGCCCACGTGTGCCACGCCTTGTACCAGTTAGGATCGTAGTGTGTGGCAAGGAGATACGAGTGCAAAATATCTTTGACATTTCGCTTTGAAGGAGATCAGACATTGATACCAAACATACACAAGATACTCACTGCACCCCAATCCTCCTTTAGTTCGACTTGCCATTGCCCTTGCTTGAAGTAACATCGGGCAAGCAGGCGTGACAGTTCATCGAGCTTGTGTTTGGTGACGCCGGGCCGCTGAGAGTGCTCCTTGGTTTCCACCTGCAGATCCCTTGCCAAGCTTGCAGAGAATTGGCGGAGGAAAGTCAGACTTTCTTCGTGAGAGCCATTTGCCCACATGTATTTCAGCTGAGCGTAGACGACATTTGGAGGTGCCTTCAGGTGTTGCTGATCATCCCGTAGATGCTGTAACTAATGTCTCGATTCGTTATGCTGCGTCGATTATCTTCAAGATTGCGACTCACCCTCTCCGGAGATAGAAGTGAGTTGATCGTCTTCTCCGCCAGTGCCATTCGGTCCGATTTTCGACACAGGTTCGCAAATTTAATCCACATGACAGGATCGTCTTCGGGATTCAAAACAAGCGCCCTGACCTGCAAAATACGTTGCCAGGTCTCGACGTCAGGCTGACAGCCTTGTAGTCTAGTAGCCATATAAGTTGACGCATTTAAAGCAAGCATTGAGGCACGCACCGCTTCATCCACGTCTTCCGCATCGCTTGTTGCCGTTCAGGTTGGTCAGCGTATTGCTTGTACATTATAATCTCCTCGAGTTCGGACAACATCTGCGCGCGGACCAGAGTGCTGGGTAACGTCAGGTCAAGCGCCGAAACTGAACTGAAAGATGCTTCACTTGTATGAACGACCGTAACCTTCGCCAACGAAAGACGTCAGTTCCGGCTCCAGCAGGTCCCGAGCTTTTCCTATTTCCCGCAGTGCCTTGGGGAATTGATTCTGGTGAACAGACAAGATAGCTTTGTAGAACGCTCGATCCGGCGAATCGCCCCTCATCGTTGTGATGTAGTCGTCCATCGAATCCCACTCGTGTAACGACCATGCGGCGGCGGCGGCCATCGGGGCAATTTCTCTACGGTCTTCGTGGTTCGCATTTGACCAATTTTCTTCCACTTGTGCCGCGAGTTGATCCCACTCGCCAAGTGCGTGTAGACATTTCATGCGTCCAATTTGAATGTCGGGTGCGTCTGGGTCCTCTTCCGCCTTTTTCTCATAGGCAGCCAATGCCTCTTGCCATCTTCCGAGTCTCTCGTACCATTCCTCGTGCTTACTAACGTCGTATTGCTCTCGTGCGATAACGAGCGTGCCCCAAGCTGCATCATGTTGCTGAAGCTTGGTATTGATGCCAATTAGTGCCTCGATAATATTCGGCGAAGTCTCGGTGAAAAATTCCAGTTCCTTGTAGTGCAGCGCTTTCGCATATGCATGGAATTTCATGGCATACTCCCCGAGAGTACGATGTTCTATAGGCAGCGGCTTTTCCTCATGTTCCATAAACTCTGCGAGACTGAGTAATCGGTGAATCAACTCCGAAGGTGCAGTAGGAGAAGTGATCGCAGATTCGATGGAGCGGACAAGTCCTTCCTAAGAAAATTGTCACGATTCAGGAACGCGGTGGGATCGTCAGTACGTACTTGATACTGGTCATATAGCTCAGTCCAGCAAGAGATGAAGGCAGCATTAAAAAGCTCCTTCGCAAGTGGTGGATGGAACTCCACCAAGCTCATGCAGGCTCTGAGGGCATGCGAGGGCGACTCTTTCATGAATTCCACAGAGAGGCGGTGCATCCACTCTGTCCAATCCTCTCGCGTAGAAACAGAAGACACGTCCCAAGCTTGTTTCAGATGCTGTTGATTAACAGTCAGCTTGGCTGGCTCAGCAGGTGCCGAGATTTCGGCGACTCTCGAATTCTCTAGTAAATCATGGATGCCTGACTCTTGAGGCAAGCGTTCACCGTTCAAGAGCTTGTTGATGAGATTTTCGTACCGCGGGTGGTGTATACGGTTACGGAGCAAGCACTGCAAGTATTTGAGATTTCACTGGAATTAGAGCAGTTGAAGGAACGTACCTTGTTGATCATGGGAACGAAAATGGCGAAATCTGAGCCAAGCTGGACGACGATGGCACACAATGTGTCCATTACCGCCATCCGAAGCTCGTTATTCTGTCCATCAAGAACCCGAACAAGGGGATGTACGATTCGCGAAGCGTGGTCCGAGAAATTGACACGTAGGGATAGATGAGCCACCGTCTGAATAGCCCGTTTGCGAAGAATGGTGGTTGCATCCAGCCTCTCCGCCGCTTTGACGATAATCGGGATGATAAGATGTAAATATTCCTCGATATTCGCACCGAAAGTGAGGAACGAATCAAAGATTTTGATTTGTGTGGCCATTCTCTTCTCGGAGAGCTCCCCTTCAAAAACTTTGAGGAGGAGAGGCAAGATGGTGGGCAAGAAAGGTCTGAACTCGGCATCCAGCGCTTTCCCCAGTGCTTCGACGAGCGAGACTATAGGAAGTTGGAGGGACGTATTCTCCCAAAGGTCGGTGACGAGTTTGAATACCTCGGGTGTGTAGTTTCGGACGTGTTGCTTGATGATTCCAACCAAAATCGCGAGTTGCTGCAGGTGGAACTCCTGCAGCCGGGCGGTGGACGTACGTGCAACAGCAGCAAATGCTGGGATAATCTAAGAGAGATGTCAACCAAACATTGAATTGCTTGTTCAGCGACGGGTACCTGTGGTAAGAAAGTGACACATTTCAAGCCCTGGGTCTTGAAAATGTTCATGATAGCTTCGATGACGGTATGGTGATGATTGCTCATAGACTGATCCCTCAGGACGGCCAACAGTGACGTGATGACTACAGTCTGGTAGTAGTCGTCGGAACCTGTCGAGGACCCAGTGTTCGTGATGGCGGCTGCATTGACAGCTGGGAGAGTCCCCTCGGCGGCTCCGTCTTCATCTGGCTTTGTCTGCCGCCGGATTTCAAGGCGGGGCATAGATGCACAGCAGAGCAACTCACCTTGCGTCTGTAGGGGTCGAGTGCACCAAGGATGCCCAAGACCTTGACGATCTCCCTGACGACCTCGCGGCGAGATGAACCGGACTCTGTCCTCAAAATTCTTCCGAGAATAGGGAGAAGTTGAGGGTAGTCGACCAAGGGAGAGATGACGTAACCTGTGCTTGAACAGAGCTGTCCCAAGGTGCGCAAAGCTGCGTCTCTCTTGACGTGTGCTGGGTCTTGTAGTCTGGAGATGATGACCTGCATTAGCTCGGGAGTGTGAGGGGTGACGTCCTCGCCTCCCACTGCGGCGAGTTCGCCGAGACACATCAAAACGTTGGCGGCGACGGCTGGGTTGCTGTCGTTGGCCTTGGGGATAAGGACGCGGAGAATGGGGAGGGCATATGGCTTGATAAGTCTCTGGGTCGCGCTGACGAGCAAGGTGAGGAGACGGGTGCAATCCTCGCGGTTGCGTCTGTGGAGGGGTGAGCTGGGGAGGAATGGGACAGAGGAGATACACACGTGACGGTGGAATACTCCAACTCGGTGAGGAGCTGTATGAGGGCCTTGCGGAGAGATGGCATAACATATGCAGGGTTGTGCTTCGCGAGACGGCCGATCAAGCCAACGGCGGTGACGCGATTCTCGAACACCTCATCATTGAGCGAGATGAAGATAGAGCGAACATTCTCGGCCTGTGCGAGGTGTTTGTCGAAGCGTTCGTGCAGCGACGAAAGTACAGTCTGCCGTATCGTCGGGTCTGCAAAACCACTTGAGCAACAACTACAACTCAACGACCGCTGTACCCACCTGGATCCGCAATGCCAATAGTGAGCAACTTATCCAGCACGTCGCTGATGATCTCGATCGCGTGACTGCTTGCCTGGTAGCAGATCGGATCTCGCATAAACAACTTGCAGCACGTCAGCGCGCCCGCCCGTCGCACGTCTGCGTTATCATCCTCCAGGTACGGCAGCGCCGCACTTCGAACGAATTCGTTCAACACGTGTCCTACGCTGCACTCAGAACAACTTGGAGCACTGGGTTCACTCGTCTTACCGCTAAAGTCAAACGAACCAAGCGTAGAGAGCGCAAGTGTGATCAGCTCGGTACTCTTCCCCGTCTTCGCAGCAGACATGTCACGTGGATACGCAGCGACATCGCCGCGCACTAGTGACGGTGGCGCCCCGATCACCTTGTACGGTTGTCCGATCAGTATCATCGACAGTAGGTCCAACAATCGATCTTGGATCGTTTTCAGTAGCGGTGGAATGTTCCTCGCGATCGCTACCAGAGCTTGTCGCAATGGCTCGCTCAGTCCACATGCAAAGAACAGGTCTAGCTGATCATGCAGCAGCTTCGTCAGGTTTGGCCCAACAGCCGACGCCAGCATCCCAACACATTGGAAAATGGGCTCTTCTGATGGTGCATTCTTCTTCCTACCCTAGACGTGAGGAGCAACGATACAATCAACGGCGTGTACACACCCTCTTTGTTGCAGTCCAAGTTTGATTTGAACCATGATAGAGTCGAGGAAAGGCTTCATATCGCTTCCTGCCGCAGTTGCAGTGTGCCCGATAGCAATAAAGGCTATCATCCAGTGAGTAAACCTGGCAACGTTATTGTGCGAGGACGGCGCACCAAAAGACCGCTCGTTGGGTTTCTCAAGCTGAGTGAGGAGATGACTCATCGACCTGTGCAGGTAATGCTCAGAGAACGTTTGGGTGTCGTATGCTGCAAGAGTTGGTATGAGTGTAATAACCATTTTTCGCACCAGACTGTCCCTGTGTGACTTGAAACGGAGAATCTGTTCTGCTGTGTCTAGGGATGACTCCCGCATAAACTACAAGCCAATGATCACATGTCGGTCTTCTACCAGCACGATGCTTCTATCACTCACCGTGTCCCCATGGAGCAGCAACTCGCGATACATTAGGAGTGATCCGTGAATCACTTCGGGCTGCGCCATCCTCAACCCAAGCTGAGCATCCTGAAGAATCTTCATGAGGTATGCCGTCCGTGTCTGCCGCTCTCTATTCGCCACAATCTCCAGGCATGCCGCCAAGAGCTCAGCGGCGCCTTCCCGAACCATGACACGAGAGTCACGCAGGGGAATAAGAATTTTGTCGAAAACAAGGCTGATGTGGGAATGGAAGTAGTTCGCGCTATTACGAGCCAGTTCCTTCAAGATGAGGACTCCGGCATAGCGTGGTGGTTCAGCGCCCTGGAGGAGCTCTACTGCTGCTGGCACTTCGAGATCCATGAACCCTTCTCCAAAGTCGGCGCCACCAATGGCAGCTATCTGCCCTAGAGTCTTTGAGGCTGCCAACATGATATTGACATCGTGGTTCGGAAGAAGTTGTTTCACATAATTGTAGAACCTGTAGAGGTATCGCTTTGATCCAACGATGTCTTCGCCATCGTTCTCCAGAAGATGATCTATGTGCGGGATTCAATAGAGTCCACTACGGACGAACGGAACAGAGAGGTGCACCAATTGCTAACAATCCCCCTAGTCTCTCGACGTTGTTCTGGCTGTGCATGAGGTCGAATATTCGTTTGTTGATGTCGTCATCCCACAGTTTGACTGCAGCGTCGTTTGGCATTTCGACTACTGTCGTTGCGACCTATAAGCAAATCAACAACGTAGCGATATCGTACAACGTCCGAGACCCACATAGCGACGCAAGTCAACTGCAGCTTGAAGCCGAGCATCATGACTAGAATTCCGGAGTCCTTGAAAGATCTGACCAAGGTTGTCTGTGTGGATAGAAGTGATAGTTGACGCCATTCTTGTCGCCGACGTAGACACTGGCAAGCTGCCGCGTCAAAGCTTACGATGGTAGTAACCGCACAGCAACTGATTTGGTTGTTTGTACTAGTTGAACTCTAAGGCCAAAGGCTCCAAGGATACCATTTTTGGCAACACAACGCGCTTGAAGTGTACCGCGATGAACATTTCCCTATACGCGCTATCAGAAGTCCGCTTGGAGTAATTCACTTGAGCCTGAGAGCAAGAAACGAAGATGGTGAGCGGGATTGTGTTGACACTCGACGGTGCATGATGTGAAACAGGGATATCCTGTAATGGGTTCATTGTCGTCCATGGCTTTTTGTAATAACTAGGAGTGTTTCATTCAACAGGATGGATCCTACGAAGGTGTTTGATACAACACACGAGGCGTTTTACACTTAAAGGGGTCAAATTTACCATGTCGAACACGTACCGGCCTGGTGGTCTAGTAGTATGATTCCTTGTTAGGGTTACCTGAATCGAGGAGGTCCCGGGTTCAATTCCCGGCCAGGCCCACGTGTTGTTTTGGTGCAGCTGAGAGTGCTTCTTTTCCGCCTGCAGTCGTGTGTAGTTTTGCTTGTGTTTCCGGACTCTTTATGATCAAAAAGATGCCGACATACAAGGAAATGAAAGCAGCAGCAGAAAAGCGCAAGGCCGTCTGGCAGAACCAAATTAGCTGCGAAGTACGCTAGTCGATTGATTTGCCCATTCACTGGCACACGCGTATCTTTTTACACGTCACGGCGACTCAAGTCAGCTCCTCGGGACACAGGTCAATCTCTACCACCAGGGTCGGTCCAAGTGCGTGTCCCTTAATGAAGTGCCTTGACTGACAGAGCAGTTGAGATATCATCGCATCGCGTGAGTTCTCCGCACCATTTTCTTTAGTGAAACACCGGCTGGCAGCCTGCTCTAAATCAGGTGTACCTAGTGTGTGGCACTTTTCTTTTCTCATGGAGCGGACCTGAGATGCTTAGGGAGAACCCTCCTGGTCAATATTCCTCTCCCGGTGAATTATTGCGCGCCCAGACTGGTATTTCCGCGTTAAAAAAAATGGAACCTGGAGATGCGACGCTGGCGGTAAATGCAAGTCAATCTCGGGTCGGTAAGGAACGCTTGCTGGGGTCAGTCCAAGCTTATATAATTCCGACATTTGCGGAGTTCGGATCACACATCTTAGGCTCCGCGTCCGAGAAACAGCGGGAGCGTTTTGGCGCAGACGCCGGAATGCTGATAAACGAACGCCATTTTTCCATGGAACGGACCCTGTCATCACTCCCCCCCTTCACACCATCAATATTACCCTCATGCATGTCCCACCGCTAGATGACCACGGCCACAACTGTTGCTTCTCCTTGAGGCGTTTCTTTACCTCAAACTCTCCCTCTCCGTGTATAGCGAACCAAACATGTTCGACCAGCGACGTGGTCAACCGATCCGTCAAACGAGTGGACTCCGACGTTAAAGATATCATTGTCTGTCCAATCATTTTTGAACCGCAGTCTTTGCTGACCATGACGACAGGCAGGCTATGATGATATTCCCATATCCTTTGAATCTTGTTGCGACTTCTCCTCGAGTCCAACCACGCATACCTCTGATCCACCTCCCACTTATTTCGGAACCCCGCCTCGATTCGTCGCAAAGTATGATTTCATGACAACCATTGTCACGACGATTGACACCATTGACTCTGCCCTGAGATCCCTGAGTCTCGGTATCCACGGTAGGTAGACGTTGACATGAGAAAGGAATACTTTGTCCATCTTTTGTCGCAGATCACCCTGAACTTATGTTCGAGGAACAGTGCGTGTCCACCACAGCATTGTTGCGTTGGACATAACCCTTCTACTCAGTTATGCCCATGACGTCCTAGCAGACTTTATGGAAAGCCACGGTTTTGTCGTGACTCGGCACTATCTCGGCCTCCAGACTGCATGGAGAGCCGAGTTCACCCACGGTAAGGGAGGAAGGACCATTGGCGTAAACTCCGAGATGGACGCATTACCCTTGATTGGGCATGCGTGTGGTCATAATCTGATCGCTGTGAGCGGCGTGGGGATAGCCATCGCAATAAAATCCGCATTGTTGGCTCACGACACCGCCGGTAAGGTTGTTCTACTTGGGACACCCGGTAAGTCTGGATCGGTGGCGGCACAGGTCACAACTTAAATGTAAAATCTGGTTCAGGCGAAGAAGGTGGAGGTGGAAAGATCACACTGCTTGAACGCGGTGGATATAACGGGATGCACGCATGCCTCATGTCTGTGACAACTTGTGCGACCAGAAAGTCACTGACTGCGTTGTATAGGTGTCACCCGTCCGCGGGGCCGCTCAATTCCTTGTCTACCGGCTCATGTCTAGCCATGCAACCGATCGATGTCGAGTTTTTTGGCCACTCGTAAGTCCGCCTTGGAGACTTTCGCGAGCGACTCACGGGCAGAAAAATAGCGCTCATGCCGGAAACGCCCCATGGGAAGGCGCGAATGCTCTCGACGCCGCTTTCCTTGCGTACTCGAACATTTCTGTGCTCCGTCAACAAATCAAACCTGACCACAGAGTCACTGGTATTGTCCAAGGTTGTAAGGGCGGTGCGAACGGTAAGTTATCACATATCCGACGGACAGACGTGATGGACGCAAGAGACGTGCTCTAATTTCATCAGTGATACCCGATTACGCTCAGATGCATTGGATCCTCCGTGCCCCTGACCGCGATCAATTACACCGTCTGAGGGAAAGAGTAGAGGCATGTTTCAGGTGAGGCTTGCGGCTCGTTTTGTGAGATATGCTTTTAACCGGCTCCAGGGGGGCGGTTACCGCCACCGGATGCCGTCTCAAGGTCGCCGCAGGCAAACCCTACTACGAGCTGCGACAGAATGGTGTGCTGGGTACGTCGATCGAACCCACCAGCCCGACACCGCCTCAATTTCCCCCCCAGGCAGGTATTTCTCGCAAACGATGAGTAGTTGTTTTGGTATGGATGCTCAGCAAGACCCTTTTGGGGCTTCCACAGACTTTGTAAGTTTTCTACCAGTTCCCACCTCCCCCAACAAGAGGACTTCATCCTACCTAACTACGATTTCCCTTTAGGGCAATGTCTCTTACGGCAAGTACATCACCTGCAGGCACGCACAGAAGTTTCCTCATGATATCGCTTAGACATGCCATCGCTACATCCGGCTTTCGGTGAGAAATAGTGCACCAAACTTTATACATGCGAACGCAAAGCTAAATCTGACTGTAGCAATCCCTACACAACCACGCGGAGGGAATCACACACCAGCGTTTGCGGTTTCTGCACGAAGTATTGAGGCTCACAAAGCCTGCATGACCCTTGCCAAAGGCCTGGCATGGACAGGCTTTCTTGTTCTCGCTGACGACACATTTTACGCCGAGGTAAGTCATATGATAAGACCCTTGCAAGTTACCAATGGTCTTGCCTGACAGGTGAGGGACGAATATGAACGAACTCTGGGTGCACTCGGTGCATGCTGAATTTTTCTTTCGGCGCTGGCGACCTTCTGAACGTGCTGTAACACTAGTTTTCAATACCCTGCCAAAAACAGGTCTCTGTATTCTACCCAAATGGCGAATGATTTCGGGATACGTGCAGATTAGAATGGAATTGTGTAAGCCAATGAGACCAAAATATATCCAGTGTGAAATATGAGAGAAAGCTCGGTATCGTGTCTCACGAGGAGGAGTGAGAAGCCTCTGCCTCTTCAGTCTGGTCTGTAGGTTCCTTGGGTGGTGTATGTTTTCCGTCCCTCCGTCCCCTTGCATGGGCACGCAGGTGCTGGTGTTTCGACTTGCCAGCAGCTGCCTCGGCGACCATACTAATCGCGGGTATGTAAAAGTTAGGCTTATTCAGAACTGATATTGTCGTTGTACGTACCGTTCGAGTTCTCGGCGATCCTCGTCAGAGCCATCCGGTTCTGTATCTTTAAAGATCTGGCCGATAATCAACAGACCCTTCCGATGCTGTGTAAGTAGCCATGGCAACCCTATTTCCTTGTAAGCGTACCTTGGCACGGTTAACAAGGATTTGGTCAGAAGCCTCGCGGTCTCTGAGGACATTATCCACAACCTGATAAATGACTGATCAAACTACCAAACGATGTTTCAAGTAGAGAAATGATCTACCTCTCGTAGTACTTGCACGACTTCAAAACGGGTTCCTCGCCAAGAGGCAAGCAAGATCTATGACCCAAGGTAAGAGCAACTGTACACAAAATAGCACGTGGCATGAAATACGTACCTTGCCGGTCATGTCTTCTTCCATTGCATGTAAGACTTCTTCCGTCACCTCGCCTTTGGCTTGCAGCTTCTCCATCTCCTGCATTAGCGATTGGACACTGAGCCTGATTATCAATTCGGGCTTTGTGAGCATTATATCGAGGTTGCTCGTAAGGAAGCTTACGCGCTACCGATGACACCCCACGCATCTTTTGCCACCGATCCTTTTTCCTTCATCCGAGACCAGAATCCTGCACTAGGAGGTTGTGAGCTTCGTGGGAGTACAGCACCGCGACAACTCACAGTCCAAGGAACTTCTTCGATTTCAAAAACGAAGTGGCTTTCACGCTATAGACGGTGCCAATGGTGTGTAGCAACTAAAACCCGGCGCCGATGGACTGAATAGACACGTAACACCGGCAATGAAACATTGACCCACCTCAACACCAAAGCTCTCTAGTTTTAAATCATCAGCCTCCTTTCTGATCTTACCCTGAAATGCCATGGTTTCTGGATCATCTTTCTCTCCAGGATGTTCAGCTTCGACAATTGGCCTGAGCCGTTCGACCAACGTTGTCGTCAGTGTTTCCACACGCTCTTCTAAAGCCTTCCTTCGTTCTTCTTCGAGTTCCTGAAGTTTCTTTTTCTGCTCTGGCGTCAACTTGCTGCGTTTCTTGGACGTCATGTGTATGTCCTTGTCTTTCTCCTGGGAAGGCGATATTGGAGTACTCTTTGAACCATTC